>PKML01019364.1:693595-710067 GCA_002933935.1 Eutrema yunnanense | reverse complement strand
TCATGTGTAGATGTAGTTCTTGATATTTACAAGTAGATTTCTTGTTTCACATCAAAACTATAGCAAAATAGATCTTAAAATGTTGGAAAAATAGAATTATCATATATTGTTTCCAGAAAATTGTTTTATGTCTTTCACATTATAAAAAAATAGAAAACAAATCAAGTGGGGTAAAAGAGAGAGATGTGAGAGAGATGGTTTATTGGTGTGATGTAAAAAGAGAGAGATGTGAGAGAAAAAGAGAGATGAAGAAAAAGCAAGAGAAAAAGAGAAAGAGATGTGAGAGAAATTAACATAAGGACAAAATTGGGTTTTCACACCCATGAACAGTTAAAAAGATTCCTTAAGAGTCAAATGTGCCGTTTTGTAACAAAAAATGGCAAATGTGACTTCTGATGTAAATGACCCTTAAAAAAAACTAAACTACACTATTAAAGACTAAAAAAATAAAAAGTTGACCCAATACTAAAAGAACAACTCCTGAATGCTTAGGCCTAAACTCAAGCTTGAGGTTAAATTAACTTAGGCTTTTGGGAACTTGAGTTTCTAAAGTTGAGGTTTAAAATTAAAAAAAATGGCTTTAAACTCATTTTGGGATGTCACAATTTTAATGACTTTGCGTATGATTTTTTTCTTTTTTTTTGAATTATTAGGAGGTTCTAAGCCAAGGCCCGTACATCCCTGGCCCGGGACCAGAGTATTTTATATGGTCTCGTCCCAAGCGTTATTCAATTTTGTGACCTCTAGGCTTTTTCATTTGTACTTTTCCAGTTGAGCTAACGACACTTGGTTGCGTATGATCTTCTCTTCATTACATCAGACATATTAGCCAAAGGGATGACGATGAAACAGAGTATCTCTATCAATTGATGTTTTCTGCAAAACCCGGTCTCGGATGAGGCACTTGGTCGGAAATCAGAACACAATGGTTCAATAATATACAGTACGATAGTTTATTCGCTTACAACTAAAGAAGAAAACTTCAACTTTCGTGTACGACAAGTAAAATGATTCTGACTTCAACGACCTAACAAAAGTCAATATTCCAATTCGTTGACTATAAGCGCCAAGACAAACTTTAGAAATCGGATTTATATTCGTATATGTCATTTGATTGTGAGATTCTGATCGACCGGAATCAATGGACAAAGACTCTTTTCTCCGGCAATCGGAATTCGAGATCGCTTCAGAAGTCTACGTCCACTCCCTAGACCAAGGTAAGGATTTTAACCGTTTGTTTGGAGGGAAATCTTTCTTGGTAACTTGGAATTCTATAGAAAAAAGACAGAGGTTTTCTTTAAAATGTCTCTTATCATTATTGACTCATGTTCTGAAATTTGCTAAGGTATGCTCTGGCGAATTTAATTGAGACATTAGGTTTTGATGACTTGAACAATTGAAGGCGAACTGTTGTTAAAAATCTACTGCTCACCCACAATTTTGTGGAATTAAACTATCTGATTTCAGGTTTTTTTTTTTTTGTATTCGGATTTAGATTATCCACCGTTTGATTGCTTATGACAAATATAGAGGATAATATTGGTTGATAATGAATCAGAAGAAACCAGAATTATTTATGAAGGAGACGGCACAGTTTAATTATGATATGCTGAAATTATATTTGGATCCTAAACAGAAGTTTCACTAGATGCTAATGATGATATGGTATTGGAGGAGGATCAGCTCAATGAGGAGGAGGATCAGAAACAATCAGATAGTAAGGCTTTCGAGAAGCATAAACTGTTTAGGGCGCAGAGAGAGCATATCCGTGCGATGAATGTGAAGAGAAAGAGAGATTTCGTTTTCTTGGAGAGAGTTAATGGGGAGATGGTTAACATACTCGAAGGACTCGAACTGCACACCGATGTTTTTAACGCAGCGGAACAGAAAAAGATAGTTGATAAAGTGTGTGAACTACAAGAAAAGGGACGAAAAGGAGAACTAAGTAAGTAGGTATAGCTAAAGCTTTCCTTGTTCTTTTTTTTTTTGCAAAAACCTTACAAACTATATCAACTTTGTAGAGCGTGCATTTACTGCTCGAGGCAAAGGACGTTCAGCTATTCAATTCGGTTCTGGTTTCAACTACCGAACAGTAAGTAAAACTCGTTCTTCTTTTTTTTTTTTTTTTTNGAGTAATCCCAAGCCCAAAGGCCCAGACTAATCTCCCGGGTGGGAGTGACACAGCCCACTTATAATGTCCCACTTGGCCAAGTGCTTGTCCTGGTAATTCCGCTCCCGCGGTGAATCGATTCATGGCCTAGACCAACAGGACCGACACTCACCGCAGGAAGGGAGTAAAACTCGTTCTTGATCGGTCTTATTCAATTAATTTACCAGTTCTAGTGAGTACCAAAAGAGTGAACAGTTTTTGCTTTCTTCTTATGCTGACAGAGCAAAGCTGGAAACCCGGCGGGGATACTTAGACATGAAACTGTGGATCCATTACCTTCTCTATTCAAGGTGATGATTAGAAGGATGGTTAAATGGCATGTTCTACCTCCAACTTGTGTGCCTGATTGTTGCGTAGTCAACATTTATGATGAAGGTGATTGCATACCTCCTCATGTCGATAATCACGACTTCCTCCGCCCGTTCTGTACAGTTTCTTTCATTAGTGAATGCAATATCCTCTTCGGATCAAACCTCAAAGTTGAGGAAACCGGTGAATATTCGGGTGGTTCATACTCCTTACCACTTCCTGTTGGGTAAGTTCTTATATTTTCTTTTTTTGAATGAATGTAAAATTTATTCCACCAAAAAACATTGTTACAATGAATGCAGCGTTTTGTTGAGTTTATATTGAGAGTTACAATTCACTTACTTGGAAGTTGGAACAGTGTATAACAAAATCACTTAACTTTTTTTTCTTCCAGATCGGTGCTTGTCTTAAACGGGAATGGAGCTGATGTAGCTAAACATTGTGTACCTGAAGTTCCCACGAAAAGGTAATTTTGATCTGTTTCTTTCACATAATAAACGTTGTTTAATTTCTTATTTATGTGGTTTTATTTTATTGTTTTCCAGAATATCAATCACATTTAGGAAAATGGACGAGTCAAAACGTCCAGTGTGGTTCACACCAGAACCTGATTTGCGAGGGATTCAGCCATTGCCATATGAGCTGAAATCGTCTATTTCCTCTGACCCCATGTTTATTAGTTTCTGAAAATGTGTAACTTTAATTATGTATATTATAACTTAATAGTAACTTAATAGTGCATGTGAATAATTGTTTTGTTGTTTATTTCGTTTTAAACTTCTTTTTTTCAACTGTTGTTACCTATGTATATCGTTCTAACCAAATCAGATAAATCGGAATGTTTTTTCATAATTTTTAGATATGGATTTGACCAATTTGTGGGAGAATTGAGTTCTCTATGTTCTGTGAATAGATATTGTTTTTCTTTCCCGTAGGCATGAGTTTTGTTTTTGGTGCAAGCAACAAAAAATATAGGCATGAGTATTGTTTTGAATATGATTTGAAAGCTATAGATTGGTCCTTTGCGTCACACGTAAGCTTCAGGTGAGGCTTAGAGCTCGGCCAAATCTAGACTATTAACAATTTCCTTCAGATTGAAGATTAAATTTACCTTGGATACATTGTGGATATCATATCATATCACTGCATATGAATGGTTACGGAACCCCAATTTAATGTCAATTGACACGAAATATATCTATGCTTGCAAGATGGGAATAATCAACAAAGTTTGTACATCTTACACAAAAGGAATAAGAGGAATAAATTCTTTTATAAACATGAACCATGGTGTGCAGCGCAAGTCATGGAACATTATTATTATTAACTTTTATAAAAGAGAAAAGGTACATTTTGATTTAACCAAATATATATATATATATTGACTAGGAAAGAAAAAGAAATATTTTTTTCTACGGATGGTAGACACTAGACACAGAACAAAACAAGTCAGTAAAAACAAGACCGAAACTCCACGTGTTTGCATGCATGCGCCTTTACTTCCGGAACCTGTCTCCATTTGTTTCACCCTCTCCCCTCTCTCTCTCTTTCACGCATCTCTCTCTCTCTCCTCTCCGATAATGGCAGACCGAACAAACCCTAGCCACATCCAACAAAGACCCATCTACGGCTCAACCACCGTCCCCCGCAGCAACAACATCAACCATCCAATCGCATCTCTCCTCCGTCAGCTACAATCACACGCTCCTAATTACTCTGGCCAGCTCTTCGGCTTCCTCGCATTCGTCATCTCCGGTGGAATCCTCCTCTTACTCACCGGAATCACCGTCACAGCTTCCGTCCTCGGATTCATCGCTTTCCTTCCAATCATCATCATCTCAAGCCCTATCTGGATCCCTTTGTTCCTTCTCGTTACCGGATTCTTGTCCCTAGCCGGATTTGTATTCGGTACGGGGGCTATCGTGTCGTGGATGTATCGGTATTTCAAAGGCATGCATCCGGTCGGGTCGGATCAGGTGGACTATGCTCGGAGTCGGATCTATGACACGGCGGCTCATGTCAAAGATTATGCCGGTGGATACTTCCATGGTACGCTGAAAGATGCAGCACCTGGTGCATGAAAAGCTTCAACGGTACGGTTTGGTTAATGTCATGGAGAAATTACTCTTTCTTTGTTAATTATGTTGTTGTTTTTTTCTTTGTCCCTTTTGGTATGATCAATTATGTATAACGAGATTAATTCAAGCTTTGAAGAAGTTTAGTTTGTGTTTGTATGAAATGTCACTTTTGAGAAAATTGTTTGTTTTTGTTTTGAGGAAGTATTTTGTGTAACTCAAAATAATCTTGAGAATATCTAATTGTTTTGGCCTTACCCTAGCATAATCTTGCCAGTCATAGTAAATCTGATAAGTAGTCTATTTAACAAAATATTATGTATGTATAACGTTTTTTCGTGAAGAAAATAGTGAAAATGAACTTTTCTTTTCCGTTTTTGACATGGCTTTATAACCCCTTTTTTTTTACCGCTGACTTGTTCTTAGGAAATGATAAGCATGCAGTATGATCGAGTCGAGTGACATGATTATAGAGAGAAACTATAACATATGCAAACATGTTCAGTGATTTATGTTTTGGATCAACTCAACAACTAACCGAATCAAACTAACTAAGTCGAATGAAATTAATTAATCGGATCGAGTCAATATACTCTCTTATTTGAAAAATAAACAAAATTGAAAGGATGTTATTCAGTTATATGCTATCATTGAGAGTTGGCTAAAACATGGTCCAAGGATATTGAATCATTTTCAGTATTATTATTCTCTGAACATAGTCTTACATAGGATATTCGAATTTTCTGATTTATTACAATAGCTATTTGGATATCTAGAGTATTAATTGCATGATGGTTTGGACTTTGCATGCACCCTCAAATTTCCAATGGCCTATCCAAGTTTAAAAATGCTTGTAACAAAAAAAAGAAAGGGATACACACAATAACATATACTTATATACATACACATAACTCGATGAAGCTGCTTAAAAGTCCCATCGGGTTTAACGGCGACCCGACTTAAGAACGGGTCGGGTAATTAGGTAACGGAGTGCCACGTGGAGACCTCGGAGGCACCTCTTTTAACTGCCGTCCGTTGCAGTCGTAATAAATCACACCCGAGAAATCCAACGGCTCACATTTGCCGCCCATCAATATCTCTCTCTGCCAAAGACCATGCTCCTCCTCCATCGCCGCCGCTTTCTTCTTCTCCGGCTTAAATCCTCCGCTGTATCTGGTATTTTTCCGGCCGACCATCGTCATCGCCTTGTTGCTCAGAGCCGTGAACAACTCTTTAGGCCGAGGAGATCTCATAGGCGAGCTCGTCAGGTTCCATCGGAATCTTTCTCCTCCGGTGGCGGAATCGTTGATGTGAGTTCGCTTCTTCGGCTTTAGCTTAAGCTTCTTGGAGAGGCGATTCGCATGCCTGGCGCAGAGAACCATTAGAGATACGAGGTAGCTCACGCTTAGACGCTTGTGGGAGGAGGAGGTATTATGTTCCGGCGTCGATCGGTTCATATCTTCGCCGGAAAAAGAAAACCCTTCGTTATTAATTCTCTAGTGTCTGAAATGTGAATAGCTAGAGAGACGCGTAGATACGAGAGATTTAAGAAAAGAGTGTTAGGTTACCGGTGGAACCGGTCGCCTTTACGTTGATTTTTCTTTATTGTTCTTTTATATACTGTGGACACTGAGTTTTTGAAAATTTGAAACATTCGTTTTTCCTTGAGATTTATGTTGAATATTTGAAAGTTGAAAGAGCATGATTGCGACGGACATGCATAAACGATCATTTGAGTAAGTATTAAAATATCCTTATAAAATCTAAGGTAAGAAGTCAGACATGTATATCTTAGGTCTACATAGAAATTATAAATCTTTTTTTAATGTCATTACAGAAGAAGAGATCGAGTCTTTTTTTTTTTTGTTAAAAGATATTATAAAAGATCGACTCTTGATGCTAGGAAGTAGGACGTGATTGGTTGAAATGGTAAGTCACTAGACCAATAGCTAGAGGTGTCAAAATGGGTGGGTCGCCCATAGGCTGTCCATGTCCAAAACATTATGGACCGGACATGGACAAGCCCATATACAAAGCGGTCTAAATGGGCTTGGTCTAATTTTGTCCACGGACAAAACGGGCTTGGACATGTTGAACTATAATCATATCTCTAAACCAAAGTCACATTTACATTAGTTAGTTACATTTTCAGTTATTGATCAAAAGATGCAATGTTCTGTTTTAGAGTTGTGTCTTTTAGATCAAGAGTCATGTTTTCTTATTTACACAAACGCAACGTTTCATTTTGTATAAGTACTAGATCGAGTCTTTGTTTCTATCATCACAAAACAACAAGTTGTAATACATTTTCACATCATTAATAAAGTAGAGATTACAACCTTACTCTCTGTTTTTTTTTCTAAACCGTAAACACTCAAACACAAAACACAAACATGGTATCAGAGCTTTACGATTGAGAGGACAAGAGCGAGAGAAAGCACAAAGAATCAAGAGAGACAACCAAGAGAGATCGTATCGTCCCAACCATAAACCGAGACGATGCAAGGCTCTTCACACCAAGTGATCCCTATATTTGATGGGGAGAAGTACGACTTCTGGAGCATAAAAATGTCAACCATCTTCAAGACCAGAAAGATATGGTCTGTGGTTGAGGAAGGTGTGCCGGCTGAACCGGTACCAGCGGTTGAAACTCCTGAAACAACAAGACAAAGAACGGCAAGAGAAGAAGCAAAGGCGAATGATATGGTGGCTTTACAAATTTTGCAAACTGCCGTAACCGACCAAATCTTCTCACGCATCGCAGCGGCATCATCATCAAAAGAAGCATGGGATGCTCTGAAGGATGAATACGAAGGCTCTCCACAAGTCCGATTGGTGAAACTCCAATCATTGAGGAAAGAGTATGAAAATCTGAAGATGTATGATGGTGATAATGTGAAGACATTCACCGATAAGTTGGTTGTATTGGAAAATCAACTAACTTATCATGGAGAGAAGAAAACAAACTCTCAACTCATACAAAAGATACTCATCTCTCTCCCAGCCAAGTTTGATAGNTTTTTTTTTTTTTTTGTTAAAAGATCGACTCTTGATGCTAGGAAGTAGGACGTGATTGGTTGAAATGGTAAGTCACTAGACCAATAGCATTTGGTCTTATAAAATGCGTATGGAAATATAATGAACAAAATAACTAAGTAAGACCTTGTTTGTTTGATCATTATGGTCCATCTGGATGGAGATGATAATTGATGTTTGTTTAAGATGAATCATCCGGATGGACAATCTGAATGAGTTTTAAAAATTATGAACAAATTTCCGAATTCATCTTAATGAGTTTGAGATAACCATCTGGATGACTCATCCAGATGAGTTTCATCCAAATTTTTGAAATGATAATAAATAAAATCTTGTTTTCCCGCCAAAAATATAATTACGTTTTCCCGCAAAAACGTACAATCTCGTTTTTCTGCCATAACATAATTACGTTTTCCCGCAAAAAACGTAAAATCTTTTTTTCTGCCATAACATAAAATTTCGTTTTTCCGCCAAAACATAAAATCTCGTTTTTCCGCCAAAAACATAAAATTTTGTTTTTCCGCCAAAAACGTAAAATCCCGTTTTCCCGCCAAAAACGTAAAATCCCATTTTCCCATCAAAAACATAAAATCTCGTTTTTCCGTCAAAATTGTAAAATCCTGTTTTTCCGCCAAAAACGTAAAATCTCGTTTTCCCACTAAAAACATAAAATCTCGTTTTCCCGTCAAAAACATAAAATCTCGTTTTTCCGTCTAAAACATAAAATCTCGTTCTCTCGCCAAAAACGTAAAATCTCATTTTTCCATCAAAATCATAAAATCCCGTTTTCTTATAAAAAACGTAAAATCTGGTTTTTCCGCCAAAAACGTAACATCATATTTTCCGGTCAAAAACGTAAAATCTTGTTTTTCTGCCAAAAACGTAAAATCTCGTTTTCCCGCCAAAACGTAAAATCTCGTTTTCCCGCCAAAACGTAAAATCTCGTTTTCCCGCCAAAAACGTAAAATCTTGTTTTCCGCCAAAACGTAAAATCCCGTTTTCCCGCCAAAAACGTAAAATCCCGTTTTCCCGCCAAAAACGTAAAATCCCGTATTCCCGCCAAAAACGTAAAATTATATTTCTCGCCAAAAACGTAAAATCTCGTTTTCCCGCAAAAACGTAAAATCTCGTTTTTTGCCAAAACATATTTTCTATTTTCCTTCTAAAAACGTAAAATTTAATTTTCCTGCCAAAAACATGAAATTTCGTTTTATAAAAAATAAACTATTAAATTTAAATATTTAATGAAAATAGAAATCTATAAATTATAAATTTATATGATGAAATTTCTTATAAAAAATATTTTAAATGAAAATGAAAAATTTTAAATGTTAAAATTAATAATTTGAAAATTACTTTTTATAAATATTGTTTAGATCATGAAATAAAATTAATATGATTAAGATTTAACTACAAATATATTAAGATTTAACTACAAATATATTAAGATTAAAGCATGGGTATTTTAGTCATTTTCATATTAAAAGCATCTGGATAAAGATGTAAAATGATCAAACAAACAAAAGTTCATCTAGATCCATGCAGATGAATAATCCAAATGAATAACAAAAAATAGAAACAAACATCATTCAGATGAATCATTTAAATGAATCATCTGGATGCAAATGCTAGATGAGCAAACAAACGGGCCCTAAGCATTGAGATTTTGAACAAAATCCTAAACCGATCCAAATCCGACAAAACCCAAACTGAACCGAACCAAAATTTTCTTGGGGTCCTATACGGGTCCTCTCCAATTCCTCTCCAACTTTGGATACCCAAAAACCGAAAAACCTATCCGAACCCGAACCGTGGACCCGAATGCATATGTCTAGATGGACCTTTCAGCTCGACATGCGATCTCGATTATTCTTTTGACCTCGTCTAATTTTTTTAATTCACCAGATTTTTTTACCATAGATTTTTTGAAACCAATTTATTTGATGGGATATTAACCTTTACAATTACGTACTACGTAATAATAAAATAATTAAATGACCAGAGGAACGTAAACGTCACTTCGACGGCCCATGAGGCCATGAATGATTTATATTGGCAGAAACAATATTCAATCTTTAATTCGATCCAATTGCGAGAAAAGTTCACATTATTGATGTATAAGACATGTTGTTTAATGATCTGTAATAAAATTGTTGATGTGTTAATATCCAAATTAAACCCAATTGAGTGCGTGTTCTTGAAAAAGGAATTTACATTATTGCGCCAATAGCATTAGTTTTTTACACAATACTTTTATTTTGTAGTTATTTGGATCGAGTCGCATTGATGGGCCTTCCTATAACAACTTGATCTCAGGCGTTGACTTTTGTCTTTCATTATGCCAAACTCTGACTCAGTCTCTATTGGGTTCGTCATCCATTTGACATTTTGATGTTTTAAATTTTGCACTTGACTCAGCCTCTAATTATATTTGTTATGAAAAAAGAAAATCAACCATCTTTTTTCAGTTTTAATATAGGAGTCATTCTAAACCCAGACTAATCTCCTAGAGGTTCAACAAATCGATGTAAACCCATAATTTATGAAGGAGAGTATTAATGGTCAAGTGCACTCGAATCCAAGAAGGGAAAGACACATACTCATCCCAACCAATTTAGCTACTACCACTAGATCAAGAGCAGCTGGTTAAAATCAATCTTTGCATCAATTAATATTTGGTTCTCTAATGTTGATGAATGGGAAAGAAACCACTACGAGTTATAGCTTTCTCAAATTAATGTAATTTAGTATAGTCTTTTTTTGGCAGTTGAAGTTAAGAAAAAATATTTTGAGTAGACATATGTTTTGATGGAAACAGTAACATTCATATGAATTTAATGGAATTTAAAGTTAATTTAAATGTTGATTCTACATCTTTTTTTTTTTTTTTTTTGATGCTTTTCGGTCTTCGGGAGTAATTTTAAGTCCAAAGGCCCAGACTAATTTCCCGGGTTGGAGTGACACATCCCACTTATAATGCCCCACTTGGCTATGTGCTTGTCTTGGTAATTTCGCTCCCGCGGGGAATCGATCCCTGACCTAAACCAACAGGGCCGACACTCACCGTAGGAAGGGAACCACCCGACCACCAACAATTTGGTTTACATTTTTAATTATTAAGACTGAAGTATGTAATTTAATTGTTTGTACTAATATCGGTGACATTAGAAAATGATAAAATTGTTCGAAACCGATAATGTGGATGTGTGAGTTATAGACGATTTAAAAAGTATGGGCGAATTAGATTTTTTTTCGTGAATTTATACCTTTTTCTAACAAATTTGGTAAATTTTGTTTTTATTAACGTAGGTTAAGTACTAAAAAGTTTAGATTCACAAACATAAGAAAAAAAATATATTCTTTTTTTTTTCTCAAAGAAAAGCCATTAAGACTTTGGGGCTAATTGACTGATCCTACACGTATCAAATCACCTAGTTATGCCCTAAATTGTTCATTTAGAGCATAAATTATAATTTAATCATTTTCTTAAACTTAAAAAATCCACATTTTGATATTTTTGTTATTCCGTTATTCATTTGTATTGCTCAAGTGACTTAAAATCAGGCATCAAACAAAAAAAGTGACTTAAAAAAATCAGAGTATATTGCAAATGATCCTACACGTATCAAATCACATGCCATTATATTTGAAAAAATGATATATTTTCCTCTTTGTCTAGTTTTAATTGTGAGATTTATATTCAGAGTCAGCCTTGGTATAAAGCACATAAACGACTGTTTAGGTTATTTACGCCAAATTCACGTCACAAGCCATCAATATCACCATTAGAGCTCTCAAAATGGACTGTCCACGTCTATTTTGACCCGTCTAATATTATCCATTTTGATTATGGACAAATATTGATCATGTCCATTAAAGACCATGTTTATTAAGGACCATGTCCAAATGGACTGTACATTGGTCAGAATAGAACAGTAACATTGATTTTTTATTTTTATTTTATTTTATATTTGTAAGATCTTTGGTCATGATCATTGAATCTATTAAACAAGATAAGCTCTCTGTGTCGAGGACACAGTCGTCAACACATGATCTTTAGGAACTTGAGCAAGTCACTGTGTCGAGGACACAGTCGTCAACACAGGATCTTCAGGAACTTGAGCAAGTCACTGTGTCGAGGACACAGTCGTCAACACAGAACCTTCAGTACAAAAGCTCATGAGAATTAAATACTCATCTCCCATCCAACAGCTCTTTTTGTTCTCTAACGTCTCTTTTTCAAAAAAAAATTCTTTTAGGGTTTGTAAGCTCTCTTTTGATTCTCTATAAAGAGAGATGTAACATGAATCAATAATACAACTCTTGGAGACTTATTCTCTCCATTATTCTCTCTACTCTTCTCTATTCTCTCTCATCTCTTATTCTCTCTCATCTCTTATTCTCTTAAGCAATCCCTTCTCTATTCTCTTGATTCCGCAAGCTATACTCTTGAATTCTAACATGGTATCAGAGCTACGATCTTAATTCTTCTATTCTCTCCTTGATTTTCTCTTGTTCTATTTCAAAATCTTCAAAATTCTCAGTTTCTTTCAAAACGCCCACAAGGTGTTCGACGAAATTCCTAAACGAAATTCCAGTTTCTTTAAGAATGAGTTCTAGTGTTCTTGTCACTGATAACTCAAAACCCTTGATTGTCCCTACTATTCTCAAAGGAAACAACTATCTCTTGTGGTCTAGAACCACTAAAACCGCCATTGGTGGTAGAAGACTTTGGAAGCATGTCGAATCAAGCGAATGCCCAAAGAAGACCCTCAAGAAGAAGGGCAAAGACAAGGAGTCCTTGTCTAATGAAGAGCTAGAAGAAGCTCTACAAGAAGAGTTAGAGAAGTGGGAGGAAGATCAACAAGCTGTGCTTAGTCTCCTTCAATCTTCTCTAGACAAGTCTATCTTGGAAGCTTACTCCTATTGTGAGAACCCAAAGGATCTATGGGAGACTCTCAAGGGTGTGTATGGAAATACATCAAATCTAAGCCGAATCTTTGAAATTAAGAAGTCTATCAATGACCTTCATCAAGGAGTTCACCGACCACCTTGGGAAGTTCCAAACTCTATGGTCCGAGTTAGAGATGCTTAGACCATTAACCCCGGATGTGAAGATCCTCAATGAGAGGCGTGAGCAAGNCACTATAATTTATTATATTTTATTTGAATATATATCAAAACAAAAATTGAAAAATATTTAACTAATTTTATAAAAAGTTAATCAAATTTAAAAACTATTTTTTTGTAATGAGTTCGTAGACTAACCACAAAAAGTAGAGTCATTTAACAGTGTATATTAAAGTTATGTTTTCAAGTATTTGCAGGTTAGCCCGAATAATTTTTTAGTTCACTGCAAAACGGGTTAAATAAATAAATTATTACAAATTGATAATTTTATCTATAATCATTAATTAGTTGTAAATTTCAGATAAAATCAATTTTCTTAAATTTGAAAACAATTTCCTTAAAAAAAATTACTCCGCGCTATAATTAGCGCGGATTAAATCCTAGTACATATACATAATAGAATATTTACAAATTCATTTCCTAATAATTTCCCTTAAGTTGGCGCATGAAGATCACGAATGTCCAACTTGCCACGAAGATGCTCGAACTCTTGTATACCAAGTGTCTTTGTGAAAATATCAGCTTTCTGCTCCGAAGTATGAATCTTTGATGTAACGAGTGCTCCGCTGACTATCTCGTCTCTTACATAGTGACAATCCGATTCAATATGCTTAGTACGTTCATGTAACACGGGATTCGCTGCAATGTAAAGAGCAACTAGATTATGGCAAAACATTTTCACAGGTTGATCCGACAATTCACCAAAGGTAGAAAGAAGCTCACATATCCATTTGAGCTCCGAGCACGTGAAAGACATAGCACAATATTAGTAACCTGAGATACTCAGATCATTATCCGCCTTATACAAAATTCCTTGTCCCAGGTGTCCTTTGAGATATCTAACAACACGTAAGGCTACATACCAATGTTTCAAACGTGGCTGGTGTAGAAACTGAGTCAATAAATGCACACCGTACGTAAGCTCCGGTCTCGTAATAGTCAAATAAACAAAACGACCCACCAATCGTCGATACCGTTCTGGAGTTTCAAAAAATTTACCTTCATCAACAGCTAGTTTTTGAATCTCAAGAGAAATTAATTGTAATTCTGAACAGATCTGGTAGTATAAGAGTGGTGTGGTGATGAATTTGATTGTTTCCGAGCAACGCTATTGCAAAAGTCGTAGAGGGCCAAGAAAATAGTTATTTTATGTAGGTATGGATTTGTATACTAACATAAATCAAATATTTATCCATGATATTCGACGCTAAAATGAGAAGGATAACAATTTATAATCAGTATTCCAAATGAAGGCAGCAAGAGATAAAGCGATTAGCTGAGAAATGTTTACGACATCAAATGTCCTCATCCTCATCCTCATTGCCATTTACATTTTCTGCTTTTTGGTAATTTTGCAACGATTTTTTTCTGCTTTTGATAGCTTTGTAACATTTGATTTTTGTTTTTGTAACGATTTATTTTGCTTTATGTTTGCTATTATTGTATTTTGCATCAATTGCTTCTAATTTCTGTTAGATATTCTTTTATATTACAACGATTGCTTCTGACTGTTGTTTGCTTTGTTATGTTGGTGTTCCTCCTTGTGGGGAAACCAAATTGGGTTTGGTTAAACAAGAACCAAACTTGGGCCACTTATATTAATCCATTAAGTTAATATTGGGCTTAGGGTTATGAGGGAATATATAAGCACTCTTAATCTAATTGTGGTAGAAGAAGCACAAGAGAAAAACAAGAAAAAGAAAGGTTTTCGTAGGCAAGAGAAGAGAGAGAAAACAGACTTGTCGCAGTTTGTTGCAAAGCACGTTTGGACACTCAAATGACCTCTGATCTGGCTGAAACTTTGAGAGAAGCTTTGTGACTCATTGTTCTTAAGATTGACCGGTGGGATTTTCGTTTCAACGGTTAGTTTGGGAGATATCTTGGTTTTAGCGTGGCTGTTCGCTGCAGTAGCGAGTTCAGTTTTCAGCAGGTGCTGTGTTGAGTGTTTGGGAAATCCGACGGTGAGTTCTTCTCTGATTGAGCTGAAATTTTGCAGAAGTGTTGTTGACTCGTTTTTCTAGGATTTGTACGGTGGAGATCTGATTTGGTGGCCGGAATCCTAGTGAACCTAGAGTCGTTTGTGACTGCACGTTTATAAGCTCGTGTATTGCTCTCTTGTTGAGTTTCTTGTGTTGGAGATTGCTCTTTGGAGCTTTGGTCTCTGGATCTGTTCTTGTGTAACAGGGAGGACGTGGTTGTAACTCAAATACATTGGTGATAGTGGATTTTGAGTGGACTACGGTCCGGTGGTTTTTACTTCTCACATCGAGAAGGTTTTCCACGTAAAATAATTTGTCATCTCATTTATTTTCTGCCATCGCTTAGATATTTTTCTCACAGGCTCACACAAGTGCGGGGAAAATTTATTCCGCTGCGCCGTTGCGCTTCTGTTTTTCCCAACAAAGTGGTATCAGAGCTTTGGGTTCGAGAGCTTTGGATTTTTGATAACTTTGGGTTATTGATTTGCTTGTGTGAGCGATGGAAAATATGGGCAGAATGATAAGTTTGAATGGTGCTAATTATCATCTATGGAAAGGCAAGATGGAAGATTTGCTTTTTGTGAAGGAATTTCATCTTCCGGTTTTTCAAGAAATGAAACCTGATAATAAAACTGATGATGAGTGGACGTTGCTGCATCGCCAAGTGTGTGGTTCGATAAG
The DNA here is from genome assembly GCA_002933935.1 of Eutrema yunnanense. Taxonomy (NCBI): domain Eukaryota; kingdom Viridiplantae; phylum Streptophyta; class Magnoliopsida; order Brassicales; family Brassicaceae; genus Eutrema; species Eutrema yunnanense. Next base: position 694,687 of record PKML01019364.1, on the reverse strand, counting down.
GCAGTGGGTAGATGATAATGTGTTGCATCATATTGAAAATGAGACTAATGCTCGTTCTTTGTGGTTGAAGCTGGAGCAATTATATGCTCGGAAGACCGGGAATAATAAGATGTACATGATCAAGAAGTTGATTGAGCTGAGGTATGAGGAGGGAACTCCAATGACGGATCACTTGAATGCATTTCAGGGATTGCTCAATAAACTTTCTGACATGGGAATCAAGTTTGAGGATGAGATTCACGGTTTGTGGCTTCTTGGTACATTACCAGATTCTTGGGAAGTGTTTAGGATGTCTCTTTGTAACTCCGCGTCGGATGGTGTTATTTCGATGGACTTAGTGAAGAACAGTGTCTTGAATGAGAAAACAAGAAGGCAATCAAATGCTAGTTCCTCGCGTTCAGATGTTTTGGTTTCTGAGTCAAGGGGGAAGAGTACATTTAGAGAGCCCAAGAAGGATAAGAACAGGAGTAGGAGCAAGTCTAACAGATTTGCGAATATGGAGTGCCATTATTGTCATAAGAAAGGGCACACGAAGAAATATTGCTGGAAGTTGAAAAAGGACAACAAGCAGCAAGGAAATGGTGAAGATCGGGTGACAATCACTGACGATCAGTTTCTAATTCTTCATGAGAGTGATGCCATTAATGTTGCATGCCAAGACACCAGTTGGGTGGTTGATAGTGGAGCTACTACTCATGCTACATCACAGTGGGATTTGTTCACTACCTATACTTCAGGTAGTTATGGTTCTGTGAAGATGGGTAATGATGGTTTGGCTCAGGTTGTTGGCATTGGTGATATTTGCTTGGAGACTAGTATTGGTACTAGACTTGTGCTTAAGGGAGTTAAGCATGTCCCAGATATTCGGTTGAACTTGATTTCTACAGGAAGACTTGATGATGAGGGTTTCTATAGTTTATTCGGTGGTGGTAAATGGAAACTTTCACAGGGTTCTATGATTGTGGCTCGAGGTGACAAGTCTTCATCTTTCTATTGGATGCAGGCTAAAGCCTCCAAAGACATTGTTAATGCATTGGAGAATGATGATGCCATGGAGTTATGGCATAAGAGACTCGGTCACATGAGTGAAAA
>PKML01019364.1:650027-693301 GCA_002933935.1 Eutrema yunnanense | reverse complement strand
GCATTGGTCTGTTGTAGGACCCGATTGCGCGCCACAAAGTTCCTGCAAGACAATGAGTTAAAGGTTAGAGCAATCAGTTTCCGAGAAACTAAACTGTCAAAAACATCACACCTAGAAGCAATAAGAAATTGATAGAAGAATTGACTGGTTTTGCATCAACCAAATTTTTTTTATAAAAAATATATGTTTCATGATCATGTATACTACCCTTTCTTTAAAAAAAGAGTCATGTATACACCTATATATCTACATCATGTATAAATCTAGTTATGACAACTATATAAACGTAGTCATGTAAAATAGTACAGAAGATGGTCAAATAAAAAAAAGAGGGTCAATACTGCATTCTCTTTTATTCACAGGTTTTGCATGCATTTTAGAGATTGTTTTTCTTCCATCTGAAACACAAAACAAAAACAAAAAATAAAAAAGGAATCTCGAATTTTGTTATCTTCAAAAATACAATTTACAAACACATAAATCTTACTTGCGGACTCCGATCTTCATTCAGAATTGGTTATACTTTCATAAATTATTCAATAGTTTGGTAACCAAAATAAATTATATATGGTTAAGTAAAATGTGACGAATGATCAAAATCTCATGTTCAAATATAGGGCACAACCAATTTTTTTTCTTGCTTCTAGCCTTTTAAATTTCAGGACCGGCTATGGTTTCATCAATCGTATTTTTGACTCCGGTAAAAATAATTTTTGAGTCCGCCACTTGACATGGAGTATATTATAGACACACGAGCAATCAGTCTAGGTTTGACGATTTCCACAGAGTTGTAGTGGTCTACGTAAATATCAGAGATGAAGATATAGTCTTCAAATGTAAATCTAGTCATGGAAGTAGAGCACATGGGAATAGTGACATCTACATTTCTGGTACTACAATGTTGTTGTTGTCACTCTAATGAAAGTCCAAATCCAACATTGGTCTTTTCAAAAGTTATGAACCAGACCCATATGAATCTCCTCATGATGCACCACAAGACTACGAGCCTATTCGTCTGAAGGAAGCAACTCCTTTGATATGTGATTTCATGTGTTCGACATTTAGCTTGTTTGAGTCGACAAAATATGCTGCTAGAAAGGGAAGGGGAAAAGGAAAGAGAAAGAGATAGAGAATATATAGCTTTATAGTCTAGGATTTATGGAAACGTTGCTGACATAGATTCATGATTGGCCTTGAAATTATGGGGGTTTGAAAGAAAAAAATGGAGACCAATAATCATATCATAGAAATTTAATAAAATAAAAATTCTTATAAAAATAATATTTTTTGTTTTAATTGATTGGGCTTTGTTTTTTTTTGCCCATAAATTTAAACAAAAACTTATTTGTGTTATATATATATTTCTATCTTCTATATGAGCCTGCTAAAATTTGAAGGGCCGGCCCTTAATTAATAGATAAGATGTTGCTTGTTTTTGGATCTAATCTTGGATTTATGCAGGATGTTTAGTTTGGATTGTAGAACCTTAATTCATTTTTCGGTTTTTGTGTTTGGTTGGCTTTGTTGCCTTAACCAGTTTGTGAACTTGTTCTTGGATTAATGTTCAATGAATTGATGCTTTGGCAATTGTCTTTTTTCTTGTTTTGCATCTGGTATTAAATTATTTCCCTTAACGTCAGAAATCTTGAATCATCACATTCAGGTTCCTCCTAGTGTGTTGGCACAAAGGATTGGGTATGCGAGATTGGCCTTTGAATTCTCTTGTATGGTGTGTACAAAGCTGCATTCATACAACATTATATATGCTGATCCTGATGAATATACGTTGAAAGGTTAAACTAGGGCTTTCGTTTTAGCCTTGATGAGAGGTTTACTTATATTAGCTGCTTCTAGTCTTACTTTTGAACTTCTGTACATAGAGTTAATTCAACTTGTTTCGATTATGAAATTGCTTGATGATAAACTGTGTTTTTACCACTTTCTAACCTCATGTACTTCGTCTCATGATTGGCTCTTCAAACACTGGTAAATGCTCCCTCGCATTCTTTTTCTCAGCAACAAATGTAGTTGGAAAAATTTGCAGCCTATGAGTAAGGTCTTTATTTTTATCTATTACCAGATTCTTTCGTTTATTTCGTGGCTGCGATTATAGCGACTTCCACAAGGTGGCATCATTGGTCCAACGAATTCGGTTTTCTACTTATGGGTAAAACTTCTATTCCCTTGTTAGTGTATATTTTTAATTAATTTATCCTATATATAGCCTATTCCATTATTTACATTTCGTTTCTGGCAACTTTTCTCCTGCTTCTCTCTTTCTGGTACGTATATTCTCCATACTCTCTGATCATATTGTGTCGTACCAGATTATTATATCTGAATAATGATCTGAGACAAGACAATGATGCTTCTTAATATTTTAAGGGTAGATGTTTGCCATCAGGGAGATGGAGAGGGGGGAGGATGATGATGATGATGAAGAAAACAGCATCCAGCAAGTGTTGCTTGAAAAAAGCAAGAGCAAAGCAGGTTCTTCGAGTACAAGTGATCGCAGAAAGTGTTGCTCTTTCCATGGGATTCATGTTGGCACTTGTCAGAAGTTTGTTGTTGCGGTATGAGATACTTTCGGTTTTGTGCATTAATCACTAGCCAAGTCATCCCTGTGATATTTACAAATGTTTCCTTTTTGCTAGGCGGGTCTTCTTGTGTTCATCTTAATGATATCATTTGCAATCCTTATTTGGATTGCTTCCGGAAAGAATTCTACCGATTCGTCATTATTAGCTCAGGTATGTGGTATTCCTAATCCGCCACATGATAAGCTATTTCTACACGTTGATATTTCCTCTTTTTCTATCACAAAAGTTCTTGCGCTCGATAATTTTGCTTCAAAAATCCTAATCACGGGAGGAGGAATATGCTTCTCTGGTGAGTAATTGCTTCAGTTCTTTTCTGGTTTGAGCGATTGAACTTTTCCATGTATCATATCGAATATGTCAGTGATTAACAGGCTTATTGGTGTGATCTTATTTCTATGGTTTTTTCAGTTTTGGAAATTAGCTTAGATCCTAGATTTTCTCAGATTCTACAGTGCGTAGAACAAAAAAAGAACTGTGGAATTTATATTCTACAGAATGTAGAATATAGAGAAAGAGGTATAATATGTATTCAAAACTTGGTAGAATATAAACAAATTAAAAAACGTATTCTAACACTTAGTAGAACATATGGTAAAATATATATTCTAAGTTCGGTATATTATAGATCAAATAACATAATACATAATCTATCAAAATCGTAGAAGTAGAATACGAACTCTGAATTTCGTAGAACAAATAAAAAATAATTTTTTTCAATCTTGATATTTCCAAAAATAATTTTTCAAAAGATATTTCTTTCTTTTTTGTATTTTTTGAAAAAATTAAGTGCATATAACTTTCCCAAAAATTAAGTGCATATAACTTTCCCAAAAATTAAGTTAATTTTTGCATATAACTTTTCAATCTTGATATTTCTTTGTTTTTTGTATTTTGAATTTATTACATTTAATTAAGGGTAATTTAGTAAAAATGGCAAAAATTAAGAAAGTATTATTAGGACAATAGATGAGTTTTTTTGTCCTATATTTCCAATTTTCCCAAAAATTATTTCACTATTCGGATTGAAGTCGAGATGTTCTATATATTCTGATTATCGAAATGGATCTAATCGAACCCTTATCAGATGACGGATTCCATCTATATATGCATATGTTATTAACACAAACGCGCACTCCACTTTATTCGTGGCGCTATACTTTTAATAAAATGGCTAGTGAACAAACACCACCTTTTTTGTTGACATTTGGAATGATCGATTAGGTCCATCTTTTACACATGTGGCATTGTTTTTGTTGCAGATGAAATGTCAATACCAACTATGTGATTTTTCAATGAAAGCTTGTGAGTTTCTTTAAGAAAAATAAAAAATTCACATTAATTATCATATGGGTTTCACAATAACTTATATTGAACTATATTTAGGGATGTCAATCGGGCTGGCCCGGCCCGGCCCGGCCCGGCCCGAAACCCGTAAAGCCCGCATATATTTGAGCCCGGCCCGGCCCGAAAAAAAATCGGGCCTATATTCTAAAGCCCGGCCCGGCCCGGACAGGGCTTTAGGGCTTTTCGGGCTTTAGGGCTTTTCGGGCTTTTTTTTACAAACACAAAAAAATCACAATTCTCAATTGAAAAATAATTAAAACAAAATATTTATCAAAATAAATCTAAATTTAAATGTATTATATCAAATCCAATTAAATTTAAAAGCAAAAGTTTGACTAAAAAACAAATAAAATTCAAATAAATTGTATTACTAAATAAAACATAAAATCAAAACACTTCAAATCTATGTAGTAAAGTTCAGATTAGAATCTCTTTCATCGTCTTCTAAATATTCATCACCATCAAGAGTTAGAGATAAAAAAAAAGAGTAAAATAATATTAAGTTTTTAGAGGTATAAATCATATAGAAATGTCATTGAAAGTCTATAGATAAAGATTTTAAAAATATGAAGTAAATATAGATGAATGATAATGGTACATGAATCATGAAATGTAAACTCATCCAACCAAGTGCATGTACAAATCAGTGATTCAACGTTTCTTGGTAAAAGACGATTTCTATATTTATCCAAGACATGCGCACCAACATCAGTGATGCCACTATAGTTATCGGAATGCTTAGAACATCACATGCAATACGAGCTAACTCACCATAATGTTGTGACTGACACTTCTACCATTATAAAACATTCATGTCTTCATAAAAAGTCAGTTCCAACATATCGTCTTCTAAGTATAGAGTCAATTTAGACTTTCCTTCTTCTGGTACGTTTTTCATACGTTTTGAAATCATATGATAAGCGAACCCAAATTTAATAAGACATACGTAATCAAATAGGTTCGGGCTTTTTGGGCTAGCCCGAGCCCGATCGGGCTAAGCCCGAAAAACACACTAGCCCGTTCGGGCTTAGCCCGAAAGGCCCGATTTTTTTCGGGCTTTTATTTCTAGGCCCGAGCCCGCTGTTTTTCAGGGCCCGGCCCGGCCGGCCCTCGGGCTTTGGCCCTAATTGACACCCCTAACTATATTACTGAAAATAGTTGATATATGAAAAGAGTATGAAATTTGACATGAATTATCATATGGGTTTCAAATGCTATATATATATAGACGTACATAACACTAATAATATAATAGTTCATTGAATAAAGTGTGTATGATATCGATAGACCTTTTCTTACATAATATCAGAAACTTTACAATAAGGGAAAATAATATACTTCGTAAAAAAAAGAAGCTAATTTCAATTTCAAATTAAAAGAAATAAACTTAATAAAAGTATGAGAAAGATATATAATTTTTTTAATCTTATTGGTCATTAAATCCATTCAACATTTCAACAAAAGCAAAATATATTTAAAACAAAAATCAACGCAATGCACCATATTGCAATTGGTTCATATAAATTTAATTAGAGATGTTCAAAAGAACATCTTACGATGTAGTGATATCGGAGAGATCCTCAACAATAATTGTACAAAAATTCAAGCTGTTGATATATATTAAGTTATTAACGAGCCCCATTTTTCAGATCAGGAAACCATAAACAAAAATAATGGTTACATCAATTTAATACACTTCACAATCTATAATCATGATCAACGGTCATGTATGTAGTACTCATAACAATATATTAATCCAAAATAAGCAATAAAAATCTATCAGATCAAAAACCTTTTAGCTAGTGATGCAAAGGGTTTGGACCGCTAGGTACAATCCGTTCGTCATCGTTATACCAAGAACCGGTTTCTCCTCCGGTCAGGCCTTGACTTCGACGTTGATGTTGAGTACGATCTTTGTTCTTGAGAAACGGTGTAAAATCAAAATTACTCGCTAGAATTCTCTTATGGCTGAGACCAATGCCGGATTTACGCTTGTAAGAAGTCGTAAAAGCAAAAGAAATGAGAAGAAAGACGAACAACACAGAGAGTAGAGAGATGTGGAAGAGGAAACTACACGGCTTAGGGTGTTTCTTCATTGCCTTGTAGAGAAAATGAAGATGAAGAAGCCAGAGAGCTCATGGAGACAGAGAGATAAAGAGAGAGAGATAAGAGAAATGGTTAGAGCAAAAATAATTACAGCTTGAATCGAGTTTTATATAAGTTAGGAGAATAAAGTACATAATAAATAATTTAATATAAAATTTAAGATATGATAATTGATATGGAGTAATATTTGGCATATGGGGTTTGTGAAAAAATGAATGAAAATGAGGGAAAGAAAAAGAGTAAAAAATGTTACTTTACGTTCAAGGAAGAATGGGGCTGGAGTGGTGCCATTAAAAGAGGCCAAATAGTCAAAGTTTTGAATTTTATTACATTGTATTTGGTATGACCTTATTTTATTGGAGGTTGAGCACAATTTTTAACTTTACATCTTCAATTCATATATATATATATAATTATATATTTTTTAAATAGTTTCGATATACGGGTTCGACTTAAGCCGAAAAATACTCACATTAACTTTTGTGCTACTTAATAAATAGGATAATTTAGATTCGAACTAAAGCTGTATAAAAATATGTTTGAGCAGTCCAACGTTTTGAATATTGCACATTCGTCCATAATGCTCGGTGGTAGTTGACTTAATGATGACTTTCATGATATTACATTCGCTTTTCTTTTCTACGGTTTTATCAAATATATAGATAATAGTATATTCGAAGGAAAATATGTTCACATGTGTTGCCATTAACATTCTAAGGTACTTAGATGGATTAATTGAAACAACTGAGAACTATATATGGTATGAGTTGTTTAATTGTACCTACAATTTTTCTTTTTTGATAACCTTAGCTACGAAGTTTCTATGATTTGATTTTAAGTAGGGGTGGGCAAAAAACCCGAACCGAACCGAACCAAACCAACAGAATTTCAACCGAACAAAACCAAACCATATCTTATATATAACCCAATCGGTTGAAGTTTTTCTCAACCCGAACCGATAATCCAATGTGTTTTTGTTAATTAATTAATTAATAATATTAAAAATATAATAAATATATATTCTCTAGGTATTTTACTCTCTTCTTTTTCTTCTAAGAATCATATTCAGTAATGTCTCACAATCTCACAGATTTATAATACGTTTATCTAAAAAAAATTTAAAATTTCTTAGAGTTTCACCCTCCATCTCAGAATGAGAATGATCTTCACACGTCTCGTTAAACATAAAAGCTTAAGTTTTGCTAAGGTAAATACTTTTTATAATAATTTTATATTAATGCTATAAACCTATAATGGTTCATATAAGAGATGAATAAATATTGGTTTGTATAATTAACTTATATTTAAATTATTGATTTGTTGCAGACTTGCAGGTTCATTTTTGTGGCATAGGAGAGGCGAAGCTACGGATTTTTTTTTAATTTTGATTAAGTGGGATAATTTCATTTTGGTTTTAGGCTTTTAGGGAATGATTTTTTTATGGCTTCGTAGGATTCTTGTTTATATAAGTTGATTTTTTAAAAACCAAATTAAAACCAAACCAAATTTCAACCGAACTAAATCAAACCGAATTAAACCCAAACCAAACTAAACCAAACCGAACTAAACCCAAACCGAACACAAACCGAACCAAACTTATTTCAGTTGAGTTCGGCTAGAGTTTTATTCAACCTGAATCAGCCGAACCAAACCGAATCTAAACCGAACCCAAAATTAAACCGAAATGCCCATCCCTAATTTTAACTATATTTAATTATTTTTCCGATATGAATAATAGTATTTTCTTTTAAAATTACTCGTTTACGAAATAAGTAAGAAACACGATAGTTCAATACATAATATCAGTTGTCGATAAAAACAATCTTAAATTAAGATATAAATTTAAGAGGTATTTATATATGTTTTGGTTTGATTTTGTTATGGTTTTTTTTCCCTTATATAATATCTATAGCAACCTACTATTAGTAACCAATATTCATATACATATACACAAAGCAAATGAATCAAATATAGCTTAAACCTTTTTTGAATATTTGATATTTTCCAATGTTTACATAATATAGACTCAAAATGTTTAAATAAGATTTAATGGCATAAATATAGTACACATGCATGACTGTGAAAACACGCGAATGTTGCATTGCAGCGGACATTTTCTTAAATTGTACTCTAATATTCTCATATCCCAAACTTTAGGCCTTTTTCATATTAGATTATGTATTTGTTTTTTACTTTATTTTTATTTTGTTCAGAAGATTATGTATTTGTTTACTTAGTTTGTTTTCATAATTGATATATTGAAATTTGAAACCCACAAATAACAAAGCTTCTATAATTCTTCTTCCTTACATTACGTTAAACGTGATTCATTTCCCAGCTGTAAACCAATGATATAATTCGGGACTATATAATTTTATCTTCCGTACAATATTGATTAAAATTCTATACATATAAGGCCCAAACAGTTATTACCAACTGGAAATATAAAAATTCTATAATGAATTGAAAAGAAAACTAGCCCAGGAATTTATCAATGAAGTTGGCAATAAGTTTTTTTTTGTTTGGTATGGCAATAAGTTTTTGTTTATCGTTTTTCAACCGATAAGTTGTTTTATAAGTTCTATATATTTGGTAGGAATAATTGCATCAAATAACACTTATTTTTCTTTCTTTTTTTAAGTTTTTGTCACTTTTGTTTTGTATTTTTTGTCGTTTTACGTCGAAAAAATCGTTTTACCTCTTCTCTGTGTACAGTACACGGTCGTACACATCATACTATACATGATAAAATTGTCATGAACAATAAATTTAGTACTACTTTCCCAATTAATTTTAAAAAGTAACAACTGGTGCAAATAAGTTTCAAAAAGTGTGTACAAATAAACTCCTTTTTTGGTATTGTGCAAAAATTATTTGAAATCAAGTAATACTGATTTTTGTGTGTTTCAAATGTTTTGTTGGGAACAAGTTGGCATATGCCTTCGTGCTCTCTTCGAATGTAAGCAACATTCATAATTCGATTATTTCATTTTTAAAAAAATATAAACATAAACGACAAATGCAAACCAAAGAAAACCTATATACGATACTTACATTTAAGAATCCATTATGTTCTAATGTGCGCGTCCGCGCAAGGTAATTTGTTTTTATAGATTTAATATATTAAAATATATTTTTATTATAGATTTAATATATTAAAATATATTTTATAGCATATTTTTTTCCAAAACCAATTTTTAAAAATAAGTTTTTATATACTTTTTTTTTTTTATCATAATGGTTTATAGTAAAACAAATGATTGTTAGATTTACGTCAATATGATTGTTAGATTTTATCATCATAGAAAATCACGAGATTTCCTAAAATCAAGAGATATTACAATCTTATTTAAAAAATTTGGGACTTAAAAACGATTTTTGTGGTTAGTTTACAAACTTATTTTAAAAATCAAGAGATATTACAATCTTATTTTAAAAAGTTTTTGTGGTTAGTCTACAAACTCTTTAAAAAAAATAGTTTTCTTGTGTCTAATTTTTATAAAATTTAGTAAAATATTTTTTAACTTTTGTTTTGATATATATTTAAATAAAATATAATAAATTATAGTGAAAAAATATAGCAAGATTTTGAATAGATTTTGTTTTTTTGGAATAAATATGAATTGATTATTATTTTAAAATATAGAATATTAAAAATAATTAAGAAATTAAATAATTAATAAACTCTTTAATGCAACATATATACTTTCTATATTTTAATCAATAATTTTTAAAAAATATTATATATTTTTCTATTTTAATTATTTTTTGTTATTTATAATGTCATTTTATGTAATAACTTACAAAACAATGTTTATTTTTTAAAATATTTTATTAAATAATTATATATTACAGAGATAATAGAGTTTTTGGGAAAGCATGTGTTATTCGTCTCAAACGATTTTACTACTTATACACAAAGGATCCTAGGTCAACTAGTACTTGGAAACCAAGTTAGATATTTTAATGGGTCTAAGCTAGACCAATATCTTTATTTGATGGGTCAAAGCCCAATATATAAATTAGGTCCATATTTGGCTAAGCACTACGGACGAGCAAGAATATTCACAAAACCGGTAGTGAACCGAAAGCCACAAGACCGAACATTGGACCGGTTTAGATTGAGAACCCGGTTATTTAGGTACACCTGTTAAATAGAATTAAAACAGGTGTTATGTCACCAATTCGAACCCAGTAAAAGTGGTAGAGACTCGGCATAAAGAGTGAGTCTCACCAGGGTTCGAGCAAGAGATTGGTACCCGATGGAGAGAAGGATTTAAATTTCGCTTCTCCCTTCTCGACGAGTGAGAGAGTCTCGTTGGAGAATATAACAGAGGAAGTCTTGATCAAACTTTGCCTCTGTTCCCGGAATCTTCCCTGAAGTGAAGGTCTGTGGTCGGGATGAGCTATCCCAGAGAATCATGCCTATATGAGGGGTAGCGATATGAGGTAATCTAAATTACCTTTCTTTTTTTTTAAATTTGTTATACAAAAATAAAAAACTGAATGTTATTAATTTTTTAGAACTTTTGATATTATTTAAAATTTAATTAATATGTTGATTTGACATATTTTAACTGGTCGTTTAAAATCTTACGTGGATGCATTGTTTTTATAGGCCTATATCATCACCTTTTATTAGTATAATATTAGGTTTTGCATCCCCGCTACGCGTGTGTATTGTTTTTAATATTATTTTGATAAAAATTATATTCGAACAATTATATTTATTGAGCTATTATTTTGTGTATAATGGTGATTGTAATAATATATATTAAAAATATTACAATTTTAATCTCAGTAATTATATATAGTTTTGTGAAGTTTCAACGATCTTGCTTTTTATTTGTTAAAGTTTTTCAACGATCTTGTTTTGAATCTATATATGTTCCATTTGAAAAACGAAACGTATTATATGGTCGAACATTTATAAGTTAGTATACCAAATTCAACTAAAAGTGTAACAAAATAATAAAATGTTATTTAATAACCATAGTATTGACACGAAGATAAAATATTATACATCATTTCTTTAAATCAAGAAAATAAGTTTTTTTAATTATTTTCAGTTTCATCTTCGTTATATATGTTTTATATGAAAACAACAAAAAATAATAAAGTTATAAGTTATTCACTTTCTTTAACTAATTTAACCAATACAAATTTCTTCTTTAATCTACTAAATTAAAAAAACTAATAAACAGAACTCTTGCTTTCACATTCATGACGACATTAATTTTAAAAATACGACAATAGATGAATATGAAATGAATTTTGAAACTAATTTAAAATCACAAAAATGCAAAAAGTCTAAAAATTATTCTCCTTCTATTTACTTTAATCAATACAAATTTTCAATTTAATCTACAAATTGAAAAGCAATGTAATAAACATAATTTTTGTTCTCGTATCTATGAAAAAGTTAACTTTGAAGCCAAAACAATATATGAATATGGAATAAACTTTGAAAAAAATTTATTATAACAAAAAATTGACAAAATAAATATACTTTTTGTAAATTTTACCTTGAAGAGATAGAAACATGAATTTTGTCAGACATATTGGTTGTGGTAACTTTTCAATAGTTCTTCAATGAGATAATCATAAACCTACGTGATGAGGATTTAATTCTCATACTTAGGAGTCATTGCAAATAATATTGAAATAACAAACATTATTTTATATTTGAGAAGATTGGTTTACACACAATCATTTTTCCTTTATTATAGTCGTCTTTCTCAATCCATAGGTGAATTTTTTCTCATGCCGCTCTTTTATTTATTTTATTCAATCAGAGCATAGTTTTGATAAAGAAGACAATTAAGTAGGTAAAATCAATACAAGTTACATAAAATTTCAAAAAAATGAGTAACAAATAGAACAATTCAAAAAAAATGAAATCATACATTAATGATCTATGGCAATCCCAATCCGAATATAAAAATGTATTTTTTTTTATCCTTTCTGCACTATCTATTTCATGCTATCGTGTGAAATTTTTTTATGGACATGTGGCAAAACTTTAGATGTTAATGTAAATTATAACTATTTGTATTTAAAATCCTATCTGGAAAGCCTTAGAATCAAATAATTTTAACTTTTATAAGTAAATATATATATTTTTATAGATAATCGATCATTTTTGTAACAAAAATGGTGATAAAATTATTCCATCATAATAAACAAAGTGCTCTCTAAACGTGTGCGTATACACACATGTAAAGAGATTTTACGATTATATTTATTTTTAGTTATTTATATAATTGATACCATAATTTTAAATTATTATTTTTTCCTAATTTAATATCATGTTGGGTTTTTTGTTGTTAATGGGATTTTTTTTACATAATTTTTTTATTTTTTTATTTTTTATTAATCATATTAGAATTTTGAAACTTTTTAAAATTTGAATGTTGATGTGGTCCAATAAAATTGAATTTTTAAAAACTGATGTTGACACCTTTAAAGGCATATATCATCAACTTTTTAATTTCTATTTATCGTTTTATCATCAACTTAACAATTTAATGTTCAAATAGATTCGAATTCAAAAAGTTTACGTAGACAATTATTAGTGGTTGTTTAAATTCTATGTGAACATTTAATTATTAGTCGAAAACATATGAATAAGCACAACTTTTGCTATGAAATACATGACCAATTTAATTTGTAACCAAGATAATAGATGAATATTAAATTAATTTAATAGAATAGGAAACTAAGACATGCTTTCCTTTTCCATTTTTAATATACTAAACCAAAATAATCTCTCTCTCGTTCGCCCTAGCCGCCAAAGGTCCCTGATCTAGATCTCCGTTTTTCGGCTCCGGTGGCTGCCTCAGCGCCGGCGTCGGGCCTTACTATTTACTTTTCTGCTCTTTTCTTTTCAATTCATGTTCTTTTCTTCTCGGATCTCTTCGAGGTGTTCGGTAGTTTGGTTTTCGGAAGATCTACGAGGTGGGTCGTCCCGGGGGAGTGTGTGGCGTCGGCGTCTCTCTCGACTGGGTTTCCTGTGCTGGGCTTGGGCTTAGGATTTATTGGTTTATGGGTGGGTGGAGGCTCTGTATCTGCGCGGCGGCTGCTTTCAGGGGTCCCAGAGGACGAGTCTCCGGCGTGGGCGTGGTGGATTCACGACTTCCTCTCCTACCGAGTATCGATCGATACGCTCCCAAAATTCGGACTCAACCCAGGTAAGATCCGACCCGACCCAGGTAAGTCTTCTCCTTCTTCTTTCTTCTTGTCGCGACTAAACCCAGTTTTTTTAGACTCCCCTTTTCGCGATTCTATAGCAAATTTTACCCAATCTCCCTCTTTTCTCAACCAAATTTGGTGATTCAAAGCCCTATAATCTCGATTCTCACTGCTCTTTTTGGATTTATCATCATTTCAAGCATCTAATCCAATTTCCCCAAGGTATTATTCAATTAAATTTTTGAAAACCATGATTTTGTTTTTAAAGAAACATTGCTTGAATATGGTTTGATATTGTTGATTCATTTGTGCAAATACCTTGGGGATGGTTTATCTATGCTTAAACTTGATGATTCATATGAGAAATTGAGATTTTGAGAAATTGGGATTTTGAGAATTAGGGATTGTGAATTGAGATAATTTGCTTGTTAGGTGCGAATTGTGACCTTCGTTCATTGCTCTAAGGTCATCTTTTGGTAATCCCTTGTTGATTTGATAAGGAATTGTGCCTATGCTCATGAATACTCTCAAGCAATATTTGTAGGTACAATGTCGGACAAAGGAGCTCCATCGACACGGGCACGGGCCAAGGTCTCAACAAAAGGGAAAGGAATTGCCCAAGCTACGGCCGCGGAAAAAGGAAAAGGGATTGCCAAGGCTAGTGCCAAGGCAAAAGCTAAAGCCACGGCCGCGACAAAGGGAAAAGGAAAGACTACCGAGGAAGAGGTCGAGAGAGAGAATGTCCCCGCGCCGGTACGGACAAAGCTGAGTGAGCATGAGTATTTCAACAAATTGTGCCTAATGAAATCCGAGCAAGGCAAATTTGTTGATATGGAGACAATGGAGAGAATGGGTATAAGCGACGAAGTGTTGGCTCTCTTTGAGAATATGGGGCTAAGAAAGTTCATGAGCATGAAATACGAAGCTACCAAGGCACTCACCGCCAAGTTCCTATCCACATTACGAGCTAAGTTCTACGATACGGAGCATGGAAACTCCGGATTTAGAATTCTAAAGTTCGATCTCCAGGGAACATCATACACCGTCAACTTCCACGAGCTTTGCGAGATATTCGGATTTAGAGAAGAAGGTACTTATGGCGGGCAATACTTCGATTACCCGGCAAATGAGCTCTGAAATCTTTGGGCAACAATTGCAAGCGGGGAATTTAGAGCCGGTGACTCCAAGAGTGCGAGCATAAGGCACCCGGCAATCCGGTATGCACACAAGGCGTTGGTCCACAATTTCTACCACAAGGTAGAGATTGATACGGTAACTACGGAAGAGATGGAACTGTTGGCGTTTGGTCTAAAGCCTATCCTACCCGTTCTCGCAAACGGTAATGCATTCGAGGGCCCGAAGAGAATTCCTTGTCTAGCAACGCTCTTAGTGAGACACCTGTTCCATTACCGGGATTGGGCTTGGAAGACAAAATCGAAGAAGGCGGCGATTTGCCTCGGTTGGGTGATAACTCCAACTGTCATGGCGAAGGGGATCAAAGTAGCCCTTGGCCAATATGATTGGAAGTCCTTGGATATGGCCTACCTTTCCAAGGTTAAGTTCTTCAAGAGATACATCGAAGGAAAGATGGCTTACAACCTCCAACTCACCGAGTCATCCGTGGCACAAGTCCCTTTACCAAATCCCGCAATCACAAATTTTCGGGACCCAAGGAACGTCATGTTCATCCCTCCACAAGAGTGTCTCTACAACTCCACCGTCGACCCACCTATGCAAGCGTTCCGTAAGAAAACACAACGGAGAACCACCGTTGAGGAGCCAATTGACGTCGACGAGGGAGAAGCCTATGAGGCATCACCCGAGACCGTCTACGGTAGTGAGCGCTACCACTTCGATCCCTATGATGGGGTTATCACTAGCCAAGCCACAATGTACTCTCACCACCAAACTCGTCTCCTCCAACGGATGTGCAAGTGGCAAGACAAAAACATGAAGAAGATGGTCAAAACGATCAAGTCTTTGAAGAAGACGGTGAAAGCCATGGGTCGAACCATCAATGAGTTGAAAGACGGAGGTTGTGGAGCCGGTGAAGGTAGAGATGTGGTCACGGACGCTAACCTCGCGCCTCGAGGAGAGGATTGGGAGGACGGCATTAGCTCAAACCGTCCCACGGCTCGACAAGAAAGGGCGACAAAGAGGAGAGCGATGCGGTCTCCGTCTCCCGTCTCAAGTAATCCATCTTACTCAATGGGTTCTACATCCCCATCTCCAAGCTTCTAGGTACGATCCAAAACTTTTGTACATATTTTCTTTTAAGTCTTGCATTGTATAGCTTTCTCTTGTTTTTGGTCCGTTCCTTAAGTTTATTTCACACCGAGACGGTGCGATTTAAGTTTGGGGGAGGGACCGGTATCTAATAACATTTGTTTTTCTCTTATTTTATATTTTCATCTTGAGTCTCATGCATTCATCTAAGGCATAGAAAAACCAAACAAATTTGAAAAATTTTGAAAATGAAAAGACAAAAAGAAGTCATTTAGGATGCATTTGCACTTCATATAGGATTGAGTCTAGAATGCATAGCACGTAGACAATGCATTGCATGCGCATTAGGAGCTAGAATGTTTCCCCTTTGCGAAGTATTGCTTCAAGAGTTTAAGTCCTATGCTCTAGATCTCGTGTGCGAAATTAAGGTCGAACCATGTTTTGATTTCATGTCTCATTACTTAGTTCTTAGCCAAAGCAAGTTGATTTGAGTCCATTCCTACTTAAGTGATAACCATAATTCGACATTGTAATTATCATGCTTGTGCATTGCATAGTGAATGCATGGTTACCACATACATATTTGGGCTATCTTATCCGCTTTACCACTCTCTTGTTAGCCCGAATAGCCGATTCCCATCATTGGAACGGTTAACCACTCCCTTAACCCAACCTCTTTTCAAGCCAAATGCTACTTGTGAGTGATTGTGAGGCCTTTTTCGAATCAACTAGGCAAAAAGTGTTGAGTTTAGAACGACAAGGAAAAACTTCCATGTAGAACTAGCTCGGCATAAATGAGTTAGACATAGGATAAGGCTAGATAGGTTGGGAACTTGGGACAAGGTAGAAAGAAGAGATTGCGGGAATGAGAAAAAGGGATGAAGAAGAATAGGGGATAAGCAAAAAGCTTGAAACGGTTGGCTATATTCGTTTATGGGAAAAGCTCTAAGTGAAAAAGAAAAGAAAATAGTCTCTAGTCTTCAAAAGAAAGAAAGAGAGCCAAAAAGGCTAAAGCAAAGAAAAGAATCAAGAGAGACTAGAGAAAATAAAGAAGATCTAAGTAAAGAAAAATGTTAAAAGCCAAGCCGTTTGGTGAAGAAGGAAATCCCCTAGGTGTTTAAAGAGAGAAAGAAGTGAGGTGATATAAGTAGTGAAGGCAAAACGCCTTGCAAAAAAGGGTAGCTTAGGAGGATCTTCATTGGGGTTTAGAGATTAGGAATCAAGTTCGATATGGGACATTCGGGTAGATGGAAGTCGACCTTGTATGCATCTATTGGGCTTTACTCTTAGCATTTTGCATTAGTTGATTCCTTTTGAGAGAAACCCTCGCTCGGAAACCGTCACTTGTATCGAGATCACCTTTATCTCGAAACCTCTACCTTAGCCAAATGCATTCACTTGCCTTGCATAAGCATGATTCACTTGGAAAAAGTCTAATAAATGTTAAAGGATTGGATGATTTGAAAGCTTGTGTAGGTTGAGATTTGAGTTTGGTTCATGTAAGGATGAGCATGGCTAGCCCCTTTTGAGTAGACATGTTTGATCATACTTTAGAGTTTGCACTTGGACTTGAACACTTTTAGTGATGCTTTTGCTTGAGGACAAGCAAAGAAATAAGTTTGGGGGAATTGATAGCATCATATTTTGCATCATTCTAGCATTCATTTCATATAGGTTTCAATTCATTTGCATGTAGTTCATGATGTCTTTTTAAGTATTTTAGTCATTTTAGGAGTTTAGTGTGTCTACATTTAGTCCTAGAGAGTTCTTGCATGTTTTGGATCGTATTTCAGGTATTAAACGAGGAGATTCGAGACCCGAGGAAAGGAGACAGAGACCACACCGAGCATCGATCGATACCAGTCGTAACACCGAGTATCGATCGACACCGAGGAGTGACATCGGTACTTCAAGGGATCACACCGATGCCACTGCTCGGTGTCACAGCTCGGTACTGCCACAGGGAGAACCCGGAGGAAAAAGTCCTTAATACGGAGCTGTGATACCGAGGAGTGACCTCGGTATCCACTGAATAGCATCGATCGATACTAGGATCAGCACCGAGTATCGATCGACACCGAGGAGTGATCCGAAGACCAAAGCCAAACATCCCCTCAGTACCGAGGCCACTGCTCGGTATTGACCATCGATGCACAATCCCAGGATCAATACCGAGGTGTTACACCAAGGTGTGTCCTCGGTATCGATCGATACCGAGGAGTGACACCGAGGTGTGTCCTCGGCATCGATCGATACCATACATTTTTATCCACTTAAACCGGGTCGGTACCCGGTTTGTCCCGGGTCAACCCGGTTCGTCACTATTCACTATTTAAGCCCAAAAACCTAATTTGTGAGGGCTAAGTCTTTTTCTAAGCAAAAACCCTCTCTAAGAGTGATTTGTAAGAGATTGATCCTTTTAATTTATGCAATTTGAGTATTGTTTTATTGATTGAATCCATCTATCTTCTACTTTCTAATCATTCAATCATCTTGATCATGAGTTTTAACACTTCTTTCCTTGGATTTGTTAAACCCATGATGAGTAAGTAGTCTTAAGGATCTTGGGATGAGGTAGATTAGGGGGATCTAAGGTTTGATTAGTGGTGTTTAGGATTAGATAATCTTGTATTCCTTCTTGTCTAGAGTCCCTAATGCTAGATCTAGCTTGAAAGAGTGGGTCTAGATCACAAGGCATTTCATGAACACCAAGTGTTTGATGAAATGCCAAGACCAAACTAGACAAGAGATTTATGTTCCTAACCTAAGACATTAGTTGTTTAGGGTATATCTTTGGTTGATCTTGTTATGATTCTTAATGCTTGCTAATTGATAATCCACAAATGATGATTTGCTAATGGGTTTGATAATTAGCATAGTGATTAGTTGCTTGAAAGAGAACTAATCTAGATTAGAGATCTATTGCCTAGGAATTAGTTTCTTGAGTAAATGAGCACCACTAGTTGAACTTGGATCATCCTATATCATTAACCTTATCTCTTGTTCCACTTTTATTATTTGGATTACATCTTGCTTTGTTTGTTTTACTTGCTTAATTTGGATACTTAATCAAAAACTCCATTTTATTAGCTTAACTTGCTTTTATGCCTTGCATTCTTAGTGGTTAGGACTATTCCCAATATTGGATTCAATAACCTCTTATACTACATCGTTTAGAGGGTATTGATACCTCTTAGGATTGCAAAAATCCNATATCAACTTAACAATTTAATGTTCAAATAGATTCGAATTCAAAAAGTTTACGTAGACAATTATTAGTGGTTGTTTAAATTATATGTGAACATTTAATTATTAGTCGAAAACATATGAATAAGCACAACTTTTGCTATGAAATCCATGACCAATTTAATTTGTAACCAAGATAATAGATGAATATTAAATGAATTTAATAGAATAGGAAACTAAGACATGCTTTCCTTTTCCATTTTTAATATACTAAACCAAAATAATCTCTCTCGTTCGCCCTAGCCGCCAAAGGTCCCTGATCTAGATCTCCGTTTTCCGGCTCCGGTGGCTCTCTCAGCGCCGGCGTCGGGCCTTACTATTTACTTTCCTGCTCTTTTCTTTTCACTTCATGTTCTTTTCTTCTCGGATCTCTTCGAGGTGTTCGGTAGTTTGGTTTTCGGCAGATCTACGAGGTGGGTCGTCCCGGGGGAGTGTGTGGCGTCGGCGTCTCTCTCGATTGGGTTTCCTGTGCTGGGCTTGGGCTTAGGATTTATTGGTTTATGGGTGGGTGGAGGCTCTGTATCTGCGAGGCGGCTGCTTTCAGGGGTCCCAGAGGACGAGTCTCCGGCGTGGGCGTGGTGGATTCACGACTTCCTCTCCTACTCTTATGTCCGGCATCGTGGCTGCTTTGCTGTGGCCTTCGGTGGTGAGGTTAGGTCGGTTTTGCTTGGCTGTCTTTTGCGGCCTTGCTTTTTCGGTGTGGCTCCTCTCCTCCGAAGTCTGTCTAGGTGCCAATTCAAAATGTTTACCGGCTCAGTTTCCGGGGGTTTCATATTCCACCGGCTATGTTTCCGGGGGTTTTATTTCTCGCCGGCTATGTTAAATTTGTTTGTTAGATTTCCCTCGTTTGGGTAAGGTTTCTCTTAAAGTAACAAATCATCAAGCTCAAGAAATTTTAACTGTGTCACATGAGATGGAAGGTTTCAATCTTACCTATCCATTGGGAGCCCATCCTGGCTCCATGAGAGAGTTCATTGTGATGCACGGAGGCGGTTCCATGCTTGGAACATAGTCGTGTCGGTTCGTGCGATCTTTGGTTTCTTTAGTTTCAATCTTAGCATCTTTTAGTCCTTATTTTTAGACTTTGATGCTAGTTACACATGTTACCCTGTTCTTGTTTGTTACTTTTGTTTTATTAATAAAACTCCTAGACGATAAAAAAAGACATGATTTCCTTTTTTTTTTAAAACTCATTATTTTTAGTAATTTCCGTTACTTGTCGTTTTGTCGTTTTTTCTTTTTTATATTTGGCAAGTATGAATTTATTTTAAACGCTGATGTGTACCAATAAAATCGATTGTTTAAAATCCTAGGTAGACAGCTTTAGAGGCTTATAGCTTCAACTTTTACTAGGATTTAACCCACGCTAACTATAGTACGGAGTAATTTTTTTAAAAAAATATTGTTTTGAAATTTAAGAAAATTGTTTTTATATGAATTTTACAATATAGTTAACTAATGATTATAGATAAATCTACCAATTTGTAATAATTTGTCTATTTAACTCGTTTTGCAGTGAACTAAAATATTATTCGGGCTAACCCGTAAAAATTTATAATCTTACAAACATAACTCTTATATGCACCGTTAAATGATTCTATTTTTTGTGGTTAGTCTACGAACTCTTAAAATTTTTTTTTTTAAATAGTTTTCTTGTGTCCAACTTTTTATAAAATTAGTAAAATATTTTTCAACTTTTGTTTTGATATATATTCAAATAAAATACAATAAATTATAGTGAAAAAGATTTTGAATAGATTTTTCTTTCTTTGAATATATATGAATTGATTATTATTTTAAAATATATAGTATTAAAAATAATTAAATAATAAATAATCTCTTTAATGCAAAATATATACTTTCTCTATTCTAATCAATAATTTTAAAAGACTATTATATTCTTTCCTATTTCAATTATTATTTGTTATTTCTAATGACATTTCATGTAATAACTTACAAATCAACGTTCATTTTTAAAAATATCTTTTTAAATAATATTATAGAGATTAGTAATAGATATATTTATAGAAATTAGTCGTGTGAAGCAACCTTTGAATCCGATAAGTTATTTTCGAGTGCGAGTCTTGGATATTATTTCAAGCCGTGAAGAACCACCTCTTATGCCCAAGACTCCATTGTTATACTAACGAGATCATTGGAAAACAAGGAGATGATCCTTGATGACTAGATTCAAGTTTCAAGGTCGGGAGGCTATACTCCATAAGATATTGAGTATTAATTAATATTAAAACTAGTTAACGGGTCCGCACCTTGTGCGGGCTACAAATGCTTAATAAATAGGAAGTTAGAATTAAAACAATATTTTATTTCTTAAATGTTTATTATTTTTGTTTATCAGTTTTTTTTTAATTTATACTAAACTAAAAATCCGAATTGATCTATCGTCGAAAAGAAAATCTAAAATCGATATTTGCTCACAAATTATCTATGTGATTTGTCGATCAAACCGAGTTCAATTGAGCCATTTATTAACGCAATCTCACACCATATACAATACATGCAATCCCATTAAGGCAAACAAACCAATCTGATCTTTATAACACTTCTTCCAGCATAACCCTCAGACTCCACGCACATATCTTGCAGATCGATTGGGATTCCTTGTTGTTTATGAGGTAATGCTGGAGATAGTGTTTTAAAGAACCTATTTAATACTATATATTTTAAAACAAACCAATCGAAACCGAAATTGAAATTGCTGAGGTGTCGATTTGGATCGGTTCGTTTTAAGTGACTTTGCTCAAGTCTTTTAAATAATGATACGTCATCAATTGACTCTGAAACGCGATGAGAAGCCGACACCTAAGCAAATCACTACACAAATAGGTATATGGATTAGGTAACCATGAAGTCAACTTTTAGAATAGTGTTTTAGGAAAGAAATTTACCTCATACCCTCTTTTCATAAGTTTTTTCTTTTAATTAAAGATTTTTTTAATTGTTTTTCCATATTGGGTTGTTGGCGACACTGTTCATCAACCGTTTTGACACTGTTCATCAAAAGTCGATGACACTATTCATCATCGTTACTATATCATAAAAATATGGAATTAACCCAACTATTGTGGTAACCCATTTATCATATCGCGATAAGTTTATGTTTATCGTGTTATCCTAATTATCATGTCATACAAAATATAAATATTAAAATTAAAATGGTGAATTACTCGATGGCCGGATTTTTGGACATGATTTGTAGAATAACAACTTAAGATTGATAGAATGACAATTCAGTACTTATGTTTATATATCGTGGTAACCTAGTTATCAGCTCTAAATAAAATTTAATCGTTAATACGAAAATTAATCAATAACAAAATTATTTAATGGGTTACATGAGTTAATAACTCGTTATTGTTATCGTTATCGGTATAAGTTAGCATGTCCAAGTATTAAATATTATTGTTAGCATGTCACAAGTATCATATATTATTGTTAGCATTAACATCCTATATAACCTATTATTGTAAGTACGTTAACATTTTAGTTAGCATATAAATCAAATAGTTATTCGCGATAAACATGTTAATTAAATGATATGATAACTAGATTAACACGGTAAACATAAATTTATCACGATATCATATTATTTAGCATGTTAACTACGTATTGGATAGTAATGTTAGCACGTTATCAGTATCATATAATATTGCTAGCACGTTAACATTCTCTATAACATGTTATTATAATTGTTATCATGTTAATTACGTAAGAGAAATGCAAACCATTTTTATTAAACTGACATATACATAAATATTAATTTGCCATTTTAATTTTAATTTTCATATTTTGTATGATATAATAACTAGGTTAACACGATAAACATATCGTGATTTGGTAACTGGATTAACACGATAACTAGGTTAACTTCCATATTTTAATGAAATAGTAACGATGATGAGTAGTGTCATCGACTTTGGATGAACAGTGGCAATGGTGGTTGATGAACAAAGTCGCCTACAACCCAATGTCGAAAAAAATTATGTGTGATGAATGGTATTTTTGTAATTAACATAAATTGAAAGGATAATTGTGGGATAATTTCGTTTTCTCTCTTTCATAGTTACCTAATTTTCAAATTAAATTTGATAACTACCTAATTTTGTAGTCAACTATTGATATTGATTAAAATAACCTTAAGATATTTTACAACTTATTCGACATATTTATCATTACAATAACTTATTTAACACATTCATTATTACAATAACTTATTTAACACATTCATTATTACAATAACTTATTCAACATATATAATAATATTGATTCCTCTCCGTCTCCAAAAGAGAGATGAATTCCGTTTTATATGCAATCAAAGACTGTGTCGTCTTCCTCATTGACAAAACACACTTCTGCCACGTAGATTTTATGGCATGAAATACAAATTTTTGAAGCTGCAGAGATTCCTGTTATATAAGTTTTTGTCATAAGCGTAAAGTCACATGACGTTTCACATGAGTCTAAAAGCTAAGAGAATGCTAATTAACGTGGAGACTTGTAGCTGATATGGACTAGTTAGTTCAAGATGGAATCGAAATATGCAATCACCCACCTAAAGGTATCAAAGAAAAAAGGAAGACATCAAAGAAAAAAAAATCTTTAAAAATAAGAAAATTGTTATTTTTCTAGTTTGGGTAGAATTAGAAAAATGATTTGGACATGTCATTATAAATATACGTATGTTTACCTCTTTAAAAACTTATGCATTGTAGTGCTACTTGTAAGGAAATCAAGAGAGAAACTTTTAAAACTTATATGGTTTTGAGAAGCTTGTGAGAGACTAGATTTTATAGAAAATACTTGTAAGTTCTCTAGTTTGGTAGACTTGTAAGTTACCATTAAAATATAATCTAGTGAATATTTTTGAGGAATCTATCTGCCAATATCGGTTGCATCATCCTATGCTATAGCTCTTGCTTTTTCAATTTTGACTTTGTACGGGTATCTTCGGTACGTTGTCGTTACGTCAGCGATCGCGACCAAAAATTCAAACATCATCAGAAGCAAAACAAACAGTGGAGAATTAAAAAAGATGACGATGCGGTCATTTCCACCGGTGTTGCCAACATCACATGTGTCGCTGAAAAAAACAGCGTCCATTTTTTTATGATTGTGTCTATTGGTGCGATCACTTTCGCAACTTCACCAATGTTACTCTCCACAAACTGTTTTTTTTTTTTTTTTTTTTAATNCTTTTCGGCCCATGGGAGTAATCCCAAGCCCAAAGGCCCAGACTAATCTCCCGGGTGGGAGTGACACAGCCCACTTATAATGCACCACTTGGCCAAGTGCTTGTTCTGGTAATTCCGCTCCCGCGGAGAATCGATCCCAGGCCTAGACCAACAGAGCCGACACTCTCCACAAACTGTTAAAAGGTGAGAATCCTAATGTATGTTTTTCAATTCGTAATTAATTAAAATGAAGTATATATATTTGAGTAAAAATGAGAAAATATGTACTAAATACATACGCAAACAAATAATCGAAACCGTAATTGAATATTTTAGCCAAGTTGTTGGTGGTCGGGTGGTTCCCTTCCTGCGGTGAGTATCGGCCATGTTGGTCTAAGCCAGGGATCGATTCTCCGCTGGAGCGAAATTACCAGGACAAGCATTTGGCCAAGTGGGGCATTATAAGTGGGCTGTGTCACTTCCACCCGGGAGATTAGTCTGAGCCTTTGGGCTTAGGATTACTCCCGGGGGCCGAAAGGTATCAAGAAAAAAAAAGTAATTGAATATTTTTGAACTAGGTTGTTTACAATCAAAACAAAATTTTATAAACTGAAATTAATTTCCAAATCTATAAAGAATGAGGATCAATTTAAAAGAAAAGTGAGTGATCGTCAACTACAAGAATCTTATCTTGTGCCTACTCTTTCCTTATGAGTGAGTGACACAATAGAAAACGAACCCAACTGATTGATGCTTCTGAATAAGATAAAGTCCCCATCAACCTCTCTTATCCTGCGCATATACATTCTTATTCTGCGCATTTACATTTATCGTGCGCGCCTCAAATTATAACACAAAGAATGAAGTTTCACAAAACTCCAAAAGCAAAGAATCTCACCCATTCACATACGTTTCACAAACACCACCACACGATTAACCAAAAGAAGAGAAGAGAAGGAGAGGAGAGAGAAACACAGAGAGGAGAGAGAGAGAGACTGAAGCAAAATCGAATGGAGAGTGTGGCGGTGACATGGAGCAAAGAAGAAGAGAAAGCGTTCGAGAACGCAATTGCGATGCATTGTTTAGAGGAAGAGATAACAGAGGATCAATGGAGGAAAATGGCGTCAATGGTTCCAACCAAATCATCAGAAGAAGTAAAGAAACATTACCAAATCCTTTTAGAAGATGTCAAGGCAATCGAGAATGGACAAGTGCCTTTACCTCGCTATCACAGAAAAGGCATCGCCGTCGACGAAGCAGCAGCAGCAACTTCTCCGGCGAACAGAGACTGTCATTCCTCCGGCGGAAGCGGATCATCGGAGAAGAAACCAAATCATGGAATCTCCGGGCTAAGTAGCTCCAATGGCGGCGGAGGAGGAAGAAGTGGTTCCAGAGCTGAGCAAGAGAGAAGAAAAGGGATTCCATGGACAGAGGAAGAGCATCGGTTTCTTCTTCTTCATCCTTTCTTTCTTTTATCTATCCATTGAGAAGTCAACGAGAATCTCAATCTATAGAGACTTAGAAGAAGTGGAAAGATCTTAACCTTTATTCAATCCTCTGTTTTTGTTTTCTTGAAGGTTGTTTCTTTTGGGTTTGGACAAATTTGGGAAAGGAGATTGGAGAAGCATTTCAAGGAACTTTGTGATCTCAAGAACACCGACTCAAGTAGCAAGTCATGCTCAAAAATACTTCATCCGGCTTAACTCGATGAACCGAGACCGAAGACGGTCTAGCATTCATGACATAACAACTGTGAACAATCAAGCTCCTGCGGTTACAGGACAACAACAACAACAAGTGGTTAAACATAGACCAGCTCAGCCACAACCACAGCCGCAGCCTCAGCCGCAACCGCATCATCCGGGTGCGGCAATGGCTGGATTAGGGATGTATGGTGGTGCGCCCGTGGGACAACCGATCATAACACCGCCTGATCATATGGGTTCAGCTGTTGGAACACCTGTGATGCTTCCACCTCCAATGGGAGCTCATCATCACCATCACCACCATCATCTAGGAGTTTCTCCTTATGCTGTACCGGCTTATCCGGTTCCACCATTACCGCAGCAACATCCAGCTCCATCTACAATGCATTGACAACACAGTTGGTAAAAACTGACCACATTGTACTCAAAACTTGTGTACATTCTCAAATTGAATAGCGAGAAAGAAAAACAACTGCGACTGAGACGACCAAATAATGCACAGCAGAGGAATCTATTTTTTTTTCCATTTCAAGAATCTATGATTCTTTTTCTTCTCAATTTGTTAAATTTCTTGGAAGCAAAAAGTCATTAGTAAAGAACTGAAGTGGCCATGTTGTGATCGAAGGACAATTCCAAAAACAAGACAGAACATAAAAGCAATTTACTTACATCTTGTAATTCTCTTCAAATGCTGCTTTTAATCTCCGTATCTGTAAGAAAAGGAAAAGCAAATCAATCAAATTTCAAATGCCTCAGAATGCTAAAATTCTTGTGCTCGTCATATTATCTGAATCAAGAAATCAACATAACTGCTCTTTCTTCTTCAGAGCAGAAACAGAAACAGATAATTTTCATTTTCGAAGAGCGTTACAAGGATAATTCGATCTACGGACAAACACAAAAGATCAGAAACAAATGTTGAAGATTCTAAAAGACAGTAGCGCGATTAGCGAAGGGAATGAGAAAGTAATCTCATAGTTTTGATCAAGGTGTGTGGGCCTATCCGGGCCCAATAGTAGACTAATTTCAGGAAATTGACGAAAAAATAAAAACAAATACAACGCCGTTGCCGGGGATCGAACCCGGGTCACCCGCGTGACAGGCGGGAATACTTACCACTATACTACAACGACTTGATGTTCACAAAATCATTTTTTAAAATATAATGTTAATATAAAAGTTTTGGATTTACTGTCACCATTACTCATTTGCACAAGTTAAAAGTCTTCTAAGCCAAAGAAAACCATGTGCCTGCACAATCATGTTTAGCATTAACAAATAACAATAATTTTCCCAAGTCAATAGCAATTTAAGTTTTGTTTTCTCTTTTTATAGATTATAATTTTTTGAAGTTCCCACCAGTATAAATAAGTCAACAAAATTCCAAAGTCAACCGCTTTTGTTTAGTATGTTCTTTTCCCCCAAATTGAAGTATAGTTTAGTTTTGTGATACAGTTAGATAAAATTAATAATTAATTTATTGTTGCGAATATAGATAATCCACTTCAATCTTTGTCAAAAATATTCCCAAATTATTTGTATACAATCAAGCTTCTTCAATGATATATTCCACGCAATTGTTACATGAACATGATTAATGCCGATATCCATACATTATTAATGAGGTGAATTCTTTCATTACTAATACTAGGTAAATACCCGCGCTACGCCGCGGGAGTTTTCGGAATTATTTATTTTATATTTATTGACTTAATATATTTTTTAATATGATAATTTATTATTTAGTCTTTATATGAAAAATAATTATTTTCGTAGACAAAAAAAATCTTAACAAATAGAATATAGAATTTTGTTAATGCAAATGGTAACTGCGAATTGCGAATCACGAATTGCGAAATTGCTGAATCCAGCTGAATTTGCAGATTTTATTTTTTTGATTACCATTTAGACTCGTAGCAAAGCTTTTTTTGTTAGAATTACCATGTAACAAAATAATGAACTTATAATATTAACAAATTTTATTTTACATATGAAACTTATAACATTAATAATTTATTACACATATGAAATACTAAAAATAAAAACAACCAAATTTATTTTACAAAAGAAACATATAACATTATTAATTTATTACACATATGAAATATTAAAAATAAAAAGAACCAAATTTATTTTACAAAAGAAACTTATAACATTAATAATTTATTACATATATGAAATATTAAAAATAAAAAAACCAAAATATAAAAATATTAAATTTAAAATTTAAAATTTTATTATAGTAATTCATTAATGAAACGCATCCCATATTTGTTGTTTTATTTCCTCTCGTATCGTCTGATGTACCATCTTGGTTATGTAAAAAAACTTCTTCTGCACCTTCTCCACCTTCCCCATTGTTATGAATATGTTCTTGCGGGATTGCGATAGTATGCAAAGCATCATCAAAATCAATGTCTGGAATTTGAGAAAGGCGTACAAAGTTTTGCAATCCAGCTAGGGCTGTCAAAATGGGCTGTCCACGTCCATTTAGACCCGTCCAATAGTGTCCATTTTGATTGTGGACAAATTGTGTCAATGTCCATTAACGTTCATGTCCGTCGTCCATGTCCATTAACGACCATGCCCATTAACGACCATGTCCAAATGGGTTGTCCATTGGTCAAAATATAACAAATTGTTTAAAAAGTAAAATTAATAATTGATAAATAAATAATAGTTTTTCTTTACTTATAATTCCGATTTCCCGCAAAAAACGTAATATTCCGTTTTTCCGCCAAAAACGTAAAATTATGTTTTCTCCCCAAAAACGTAAAATTATGTTTTCCCGCCAAAAACGTAAAATTATGTTTTCTCCCCCCCCCCAAAACGTAAAATTCCGTTTTCCCGCCAAAAACGTAAAATTTGGTTTTCCCGCCAAAAACGTAAAATTATGTTTTCTCCCCCAAAAACGTAAAATTCCGTTTTCCCGCCAAAAAACGTAAAATTTTGTTTTCCCGCCTAAAATATAAAATTCCGTTTTCCCGCCAAAAACGTAAAATTATGTTTTCTCCCCAAAAACGTAAAATTCCATTTTCCCGCCAAAAACGTAAAATTGCGTTTTCCCCGCCAAAAACGTAAAATTGCGTTTTCCCCGCCAAAAACATAAAATTGCGTTTTCCCCGCCAAAAACATAAAATTTTGTTTTTCCCGCCAAAAATGTAAAATTTCTTATTCCCACCAAAAAACGTAAAATTTCGTTTTCTCGCTAAAAACGTAAAATTCTATTTTTCCGCCAAAAACATGAAATTTCGTTTTTTCCGTTCCCGCCAAAAACGTATATTCCGTTTTTCTCTCAAAAACGAAAATTTTGTTTTCCATCAAAAACGTGAAATCTTGTTTTCCGTTAGTAAATCAAAATTACATTTTTTTATTTTTCAATAAAAAAATGTTATTTAAATATTTCATGAAAATCAATTTTGACCTAGTTTTTAAAGTATTTTGGACAGACTATGTCCACTTTGTCCAAGCTCGTTTTGTCCGTGGACAAAATTAGACCAAGCCCATTTAATATATTGTCAAGAGCAAAATTAGACCAAGTCCATGTACGCAAATGCAACTTTGATTGAAAAGAGCATCACTTTAATATTGTCACCACCAAAGAGTTTCTGATTATTGTGGCTTTACCATCTCGAATACGAATGAATGTTTTAAATGTAGCCCTAGATGAAAAACAAAAAAAAAGATTAGCGAGTAATAACGTCCAAAGAACCTATCTTATATTGAAACTAAATGGTTAAAGGAGATAGCATTTCATGATGGTTAACGTCTAAATGCAAAACTGAAGGCGAGAATTGTGAGCATCAAGTCACCAACATAAGAATTATATAAATTCTTACCTCGTACGTCTCATATATCCAACTTTGAAACCTACAAAGATGATTAGAGGAAGCAAAAGACTCCAAACAATATTGAAACTGATATTAACCGAACACACAAAATTGCAGACTATTAAAATTGCCAGAGCTGTTTTATAACAAACGAAAAATACAAAAGACTGATAATACTCATTTGAATTGCCAGAGCTGTTTTATAGAGAAGTTACCAAGTCTAACCATGTGATGTCTGACTGATAGTACTCATTTGAAAGGAAGGCTTTCAGCTTTGCTATGCATGATAGCTTCTTCAAGCTATGCAAAAACATTATGAATACATGTTATATGGTAAATATAAGAACCATATGATATATATACCTCGACGAACTGACCACATCCCCCTGCTTTTTGCAAAAGTTCTGAACCTAATTCCGACCAACGCCTTTAGAACCTAATTCCAAACTCTCCGATTTGTAATTTTTGATGGAATACCAATTCGAATCCCTCAGTTCCCTCTCTGTAACCTGCAATTTTCTTCCATGAATCAAACCATCAGTTTCATGTGATACCTTAGCGTTCGAAATAGCGTTTAGTTCGTCAACCTCGAGCAATCCATGTCTTGATGATCGATCAAACCTACTTATATGCCGCGAATCCAAGTAGTAATCCCTTGTCTGAGCTGTCCCGCCTTGGCTCTTTTCCTCTTCGTCGTCTTTACCGCCGGTTTTCTTCTTTTAGCATCTTCAGTCACAAAAGACAATGGAATCATCTTCGGTTATGTCTTTCAAATCTTTGCCGTTGTTCTTCTTGCTTTGGAGATTTCTCGTTTCCAGATCCATAAATCCCTTCATTGTCTTCTGCTCTCCATCTTCGATTTTTTCTTCCACGAGCCTCTTACTCGCCTTACTTTCATCAAAACCCCTAATACATCATCTTCTTCTTCCTCCTCTTACATATCCGGGACCATATGGAACCGAGTCGAGCTCTGCAGCTCTTCGTCATCGTCGGCAAATCGATCGTGGAGAGAGCCGTCGTTAAACCAATGAAGCTTATGAAAAAGTCTTGGCCCGTGTGCTCATAATTGACGAGAGAGCGTAGCTGTTGGCGATGACCATGGTGATGCCTGAAAACTGGCTGGAGAGGGACTGAGGGAGACGCTATGGAGGAAGGATCGGTGAACATCGAGAAGTGACGGTAGAGATCAAGTCGCCGTTGACGGAGAGATATCTGGCTGGCTTTCTCGGGGAGTCTCTCGGTGAATGTTGGAAGTCGAGGTGGAAGTTGCTGCGGCGGACGGTCAGTGTGAAAGCGGCGGAAGAGATGGAGATGTGGTGGATGCCGATGGTGGATGCTTGACCTTTTTTTCTCTGAGGAACAATAAGCCGAGAAGGTTTATTAGGGAAAANGGGGGGGGGGGGGGGGGGGGAAACGCGGAATCGCGTTTTTGGCGAGAAAATGTGAAATCACGTTTTTGCCGAAAAAGCATAATCACGTTTTTGGCGGGAAAAGATGGAATCACGTTTTTGGCGGAAAAAGATGGAATCGTGTTTTTGGCGGGAAAACGCGTAATCACGTTTTTGGCGAGAAAACACGGAATCATGTTTTTGGCAGAAAAATGTGAAATCACGTTTTTGGCGGAAAAATGTGAAATCACGTTTTTGGCGGAAAAATGTGAAATCACGTTTTTGGCGGAAAAATGTGAAATCACGTTTTTGGCGGAAAAATGTGAAATCACGTTTTTGGTGTGAAAACGCAGTATCACGTTTTTGGCGGAAAAACGCGGAATAACGTTTTTGGCCGGAAAATGATGGATTGTTGCTTTTTTGAGAAAAAAATGATTGTATGATAGGTAATATTGGTATGATGTCATAATGATATCATGATGATGGGTCGAACGGGACACCCATTTGATTTATGACCCATTATAAATTGATCCATTTGACACATCAACTCATTAGGTTAAAAAAATTGATCTATTAGAGTCATGGATCATGGGTCAAGTTGGGTCGACCCATGACCTTTTTTGACACTCCTAACGGGTATCATCTAGTATATATAGAAGATATAAGATTTTATTGATTATTCATTTATTAATTTGACCAAATGAGTTAAAACTTCATGCTATGGAAAAAAAGATGGAAAAAAATGTAAAGTTGACACATGAGTCAAAATAACATCCAATGTTTAGTAGAAGATTAAAATTACAAAACTTTCCAACATTGAATTATGCAGTCAAATATTGCATTTAACTTAAGATATTGAATGATATTATGATAATTAATTTCTTTTTGATCATATTCACAAGTGTCGGACTTATTTGAAATTTTAGATTCACTTTGATTTGCAATTATCCATATTAAATGGTATAATTAACTATTCAAATAATGTTAGATTTTTTGCCAAAAATAAAATTTGTATTCGCATAGATGAAAAAATAGTTAAATAGTGAATATTTCCCAAGATCAAAATTTATATAAATAGAGCATTTTAAGATCTAAAAAATTAAGAAAATCTTTTTTCTCAGTAAATTATATAGAACAATTATAATGGGTATTACAAATACTTTGATGACATGTTTACTCGTAGTAATGTTAGCAGTTTCGTTGTCCAATCACAAAGTTTTGGCCTCAGGTATGTTTAAATTTTAATATAATTGGTTATTAGCGTTGATCATTTCAAAAACAATAGCTAAACATGTAGAGTTCGTAACGATCATGATTTTGTGTTTCATTTTTTTGTTAACGGTTTTTATTTATAATCGAAAACTATTACATTTTATGATAAGAGATCATACCGTTTATAAGAAAAAATATAAAGAGATTATAGTATTGAAAACATAGAACTGAAAGAGAAACATAGATTAAAATGAAAACGATACAAATTTTATCTTAATCTATTATTTAGATATGTTATACATAGGCCTGGGCAAATGGTTATTCGGTTCGGTTCGGTTCGGTTATTTCGGTTTTCGGTTACGTTCGGTTATGTCTTTTACTATCCATTCGGTTAGTAACAGTTTTCGGTTCGGTTTCGGTTCGGTTACCATTCGGTTCGGTTCGGTATGGTTATCAAAATTAATAACCGTTTGGTAACCGAAATCTTTCGGTTATTTTCGGTTAACCGAATGGTTTCGGTTATTTTCGGTTATTTTCGGTTAAATTTCAAATATTTTCGGTTATTTCGGTTAAATTTCAAAATATTTCGGTTATTTCGGTTAAATTTCAGAAATATTTCGGTTAATTTCGGTTATTTCGGTTAGTTTCGGTTATTTCGGTTCGGTTAGTTTCGGTTATTTCGGTTAATTAGGGAAAATAAACATAATTTTTTTTTTTTTTTTTTTTTGATATCCATGGATACCCATTGGTTATCGGTTAATAACCATTCGGTTATCATAACCAATGGATATCAAAAATAAAAACCATTCGGTTATTGTGAAGTAACCATAACCTAACCGAACCATTAATTTCGGTTCGGTTCGGTTCGGTTTCATTCGGTTCGGTTATTATGCCCAGGCCTAGTTATACATTCGTCTTTTTATTGATATGTTATTATAAGATAGAGACACATATATGTTTATATCGATTACAATATTTATGTGGGTTTGTGTAGCTGCGAAGATCGAAAAATTCTCCTATGACCACTGCGGTACTTTGTGTTCGGATCAATACGGATGGTTTCAATGTCAAAGTGACTGTCTCACAGCTGGCTTCGGAATTACTGGAAAATGTGTGTCTCGTTCTCCTAAAGAGCCTTTGCGATGCTGTTGCCAACCAAGGTAATACAAAATTACTATTTCTCTCAAAATTGGCGAGTCTAGTGTTGCATTTATTTTCTCTAAGTTCTTGGACTTTATTTATCCCTCGTGTTTATTGGTA
Source organism: Eutrema yunnanense (assembly GCA_002933935.1). Lineage (NCBI taxonomy): Eukaryota > Viridiplantae > Streptophyta > Magnoliopsida > Brassicales > Brassicaceae > Eutrema > Eutrema yunnanense. The sequence goes on along the minus strand of PKML01019364.1, from coordinate 660,000 downwards.
AAATAAATGCGACATAATAAAAATAATTGTTTATTATAGTAATACATGTTTTTTTTTCTTCGCATCTATTATAATTTATAAAACATATCACTAACCCAACGTAGATAACATAACATTGACGGATTTCCTCAGCTCTTGATAAGTTCATCAGTCAAAAGCTCAATATTTTCATATTTTTACATATTGAATATGGTGAGAATTCGTCAAGTTACAATTTACAACGATGAATATGGCATCGTTGGAGAAACAAGATACTATAGAACATTACTCTGTTACAAGCTTTACTTCACCGTATTAAACAAAGTTACATAGTTGGGACATGTTCTCAAGTGGTACAACAATCTGACTCACACATGATATGACAATGTGATAGGCTGATATTACGTACAAAGTACACAACAGTTAGGGATTCTGAGCCATTATAAACAAGTATCAGTGACAGAGAGGCTATGACTATCCTCGCCGCTGCTACTTAGAAAATATCCTTATGGTTTTGAAAATACAACAAACAAATCACACACACACACACACAAAAAAACTAAAAGAGAAAGAACAAGGTGAAACAGAGATATATGAGACTCGAGTCCAATGTAGGATGAACGGCGATCGCAAGCTGCCTAGGTCCTCCATAGTAAAAGTGCGTATTGTTGGACTTCTTGGCGCGGTAATAGTCTAGGTGAGATCCGACTACCAAGAGGTCTTGGAGCGGCTGGAAATCATTTTCCAGTTGTGCGATCTCCAAGTTGCTCATGTAAGCGGCATTTCCAAACCCGCTGTCTGGAAAGTAGCCGGATCCCATCTCAGTTCTTGTGTGCCGACCGAAAGGATACTTGTTAACGATCTCGCCGCCCCATTCCACCTTTTGTGCGTAATCACTTAGGTGGGTGAAAAGCAAGGCGGGCCAATATCCAACCGGCTCGAGGATGCCATGTTCATGGACGACACCCAACCACCAAACCCCGAGTTTTTGATCCTACATTTGTGTTTACAGTCAAACTTTGGACAATTATATTTTATATATGTAATAAAACAAAAATCAAACAAATAATCTAACCTTCCAAATCTTAATGGTCAAATCGAGTTGGGTGCTTCCGAAAAAAGACGTTTGATCGATCGCACCTTCAATCGCAATTGTGCGACTGATTTGTACAAAACCACCGCACCGGAGGTTGTAACACCCTGTCTGGTTGTATGCATCCGCCTACAAAATACGCACATAATCAAATCTATAAATTAAAATGTTGATTAATTAAACTATTTTCAAATTTTATTATAAGCTAATATTTTCTAAAATGATATAAGAATCTAACTAACATATCAAACTGGTTAATAGTAATACTCAGTATAATAATCACACATACCGTCCAATAAATGAAGAACCTGGGCTGGTGGTCAAAATATATCATCGGATAAACCTAAAGAGTAAGATCGTTAATTCGTTATATAGCTATTAGTCATTTATTTTACCCAAAAAACAAAAAAAAAACTATTAGTCATTTTGCATAAAATTATTTCGTATATACTAGTGGACAAAAACAATTAAAAAAAATAAATGTGTTGATTAGAAATTTACCTGCCAGCCCGCCTCAATGCTGTTAATATCGTTGGTCTTGTAAGAACCCGATGTCAACCATATCTGACCGAGACTAAACTCGCCAGATGCTTCTATAGTTGGTTGCCACACGTTCATTGTCGCTTGTGTTCCAAAGAATTTTGGTTGGCTTTTCGTACCACCACCGCCGATTGCATACTATATTTCGGAAACAAAAAAATTTATAACACATGACATCTATTATTTATGATTTTATGTAACATAAATTTATTTTATAATCGACGCCAAAAAAACTTGTATTTTATAATCTTTTGACAAGAAACGTTATATGATTGATTAAAAATTAGATATATGTTAGCAATTACAAAGTTATCATATGTTCTTAATTCAATTCGGTTTATTATTAGATTGCAAGGACGAAAAGAAAAAAAATAGTATTAGATAAGTGGGCCAGTCTAACCCAGTAAAAATTGAACCTATTAAAAAGTTTGGTGCTTAACTCCACTAAAATGAGAAGTGTGTCGTTTAAGTCCAGTAGAACGAGAACCCAATAGTATAAACTCAGAAAGATGAGAAATAAATAATAGAGTCGTTTTTAAGCCCATCAAAAAAGAGAACCCACTTATTGATATTTATAAATGTAGTTTTATAATAAGTATTTAATTAATAATATTAATCTTTAAAATAACTTTCAGCAATTTGGTTAGAGAATTTCAAGTTTGGTTGGATAATTCGATATAAATTGTTTTGTAAGTTAAAATTGACCGGATTGATAAATTTTGGTTTTCGATTCACATTAGGTGAATATATTCTTTGTTAACATATCCACAGTAAATATTTAGTTAAAACCAAAAAAAAAAAGGTACGTACCTCATGTCCGTTGATGGCCCTGGCCTCGACATTAGACTTTGATGCAATCTGGTAAGACACCACCCTTCGTACTGGAATCGTGCCGTCAGGGCATTTGGTTCCGTTTTTGGCCAAACTTGCCAAATATATTCTTTTTCCGCCATATACGTTATATCCGATGGTTTTTCCTGAATAATATTTACAGAAACAAAAAGAATACATAATTAATCATATGGTTTTCAAATAAAAATAAATAAATAAATAAGTAGATTTGGAACTACATAATACATGTGTTTTTTTTTCTTAACACGTGTTTGGAACTAGATTTGAAAATGATTATTCAAAAAAAAAAGTAAAAATAAACAAATACAAACCTGAAACTTATGATTTTTTAGGAGCGGATGACTGAATGCCAGTTGAGTTGTCCGGTCTATGCAATCAATGATGTCTCCGGGCTCTGTTATATATTAAACAATAAATATAAATTGTCACGTAATCATAAAAAAAGAAGTATTAATTAGTTTTATTATAATATAATTAAAAATTATGTATGTCATTTTTTTTATTTTTAAAGATGCATTGTGAAGCGTTTTATATGCATATGCTAAAAATTTTAAAAATGAGTTTCTTTTGTTACTGTCAAAGATTTTGATATTAAAAAAAAAAAACAACATATTCCAAAATAATTTGTTGCCAAAAAAAATCTTAATAATTATATGTTTTCTGTCATTTGACAGGCCCAGTAAAACTTTAGGCCGTAGGTCCAAACAAATCGGGCACCTCATTAAATTGACACTAAAATAGCCTTCTCTTTAAGTACAAACCAAAATACTATACGCTAATTTTGTTTTGCAAGCATTATATGGTAGATTACAGGAAAATAATAATAAAAAAACTACTTTAGTTTTCAGACTTTTAAAATTGAGTTGTTACAAAATTTCAATTTTTTTCTTAATTTTTTTTGACAGAATATTTGATGTTATTTATAAGAGACTAAGACGCAAAAAGAAGAAGAAAAAAATTTATGTGATCAGTAAATTATAAAATATACTTACGTTAATATATATATATGTAAGTGAAGTCTATATATGTATATATATATGTGTGTGAGATTCTTTTTAATATATATATCGTACATTTCATACCCAAAAATGGTCAATGCAATCCTAACAAATTAACAAAGAATGCAATGCAATGAATAAAAATCAAATTTTTGTTTCGCCGCCTGGATGGTGTATATATATGTTAAAATATATTTATGTAAATATATGTCAGTGTGATTCTTTTTAATGTATATCGTAATATTTTTTTAAAAAAAGTCAATATAATTAATAAATCGAAAAGGAATTAAGTACTTACTACGTGGATGGTCGAAACGGTGATTGGGACTGAGGCTCCAAATGTCAGCAGTAAGCTCAGCAGCACGAAAGCCATAAGCCTATCAGTGTTTGAGAGATTGGCCATGGAGGTTGAGAGAATTTTTTATGAAGAAGAAGTGGCTTATTACCTGCTTCAATGATAAGAAGAAGCTTTAAATATAAATACTAAGACTCTGAAACCAAAGAGAACCGAAACTAAGAATAAAACCAACTATATAATCTCTAATATATACTATTTATTAAGTAATTAAGTATTAAGATTTTAAGAGTTCAATTTAGGGTTCGAAAGTGACGCAAATTGTATTATTGAAAAAAAGAGGACGTGGTTGGTGCATTTCCTCATTTATTTGCCCGAGTTTCATACTTTAATTTTCAAAAACCTTACACATCACGTTATTTGTTATTGATGTCAATTGTTTTCATTATTAGCCTAAGTTTCTTTTTAACAAGAAAAAGGAAAAACACCTTAAGAGATGAAACAAACTGACCCAATTCATAATAATTAAAAATAACAGAATAACCCACAAATGAATTTAAATAATAATAAATAAACAAATACATGATTCGTTTCGAAACGAATTTACTAAAAAACCAAACATTAATAAACCCTCGCATTGGTAATTTAGTATACTTACATACATATTCACATAAGATGAAAATTGAAAAGAAATGAGCTTTTGGTTGCTAATCTTCATGCATGGAAAAACCCCAACAATTTTTATTATTATTATTAATAATTTTCCATTGATAAATTTGAGTTCGGTCACCCGGCCCTTACAAAGTGGGAGACCATTTTGAGATTACAAGAAGCAGTAAAATCCCCAAACAAATAAGACAAAATGAGCAATTGGATTTAGAACAACACACGTGAGAATTGTTGATTAGGAGATTTGAATATACCGAAACCAAGTTGAGAGGTAGGATTCTTGCAATTGGACCCTTGATGTTGGAATAGCTCTTGTGCAGGGGGAATCTAAACTTGCTAGCTTCCTTCGGATGAGTTGCTTGATTTCCCACACTAATTGAGTGGCTGATTTTGATATAGATGAAATCTCAAATTGCAGGTTGGTATAGTTTATATATCAACCCCAACATTAAGAAAAGCCAACGTCGAGAGTGTGTGGGTAAATAATGCCCATACAAGAAGCAGGGTTGGTATAGTTTATATATCAGTGGGTTTCACTTTATGAATGACAAAATAAAAACGTTTTTTTTTTTACTCAGAAGTCTAGAAGCACTATTTATAGATAAAGATATTACATATTCTAAAACTTTTTGGAATATCCCCAAACAGAAACATGCGAACCAAAGTTCCACCATATTGTGATTCGGCAATGGACAATAACGTCTCTATTCTTACTTTCTTTAATTTCTCTCCCGACAAATTTTTTCCATGTATGTTAAATAGCTTTTTCCCTTTATTTATTTTGTAATGTTTTTTTTTTCATTTTCAAATATCCTACAATATTTATTTTTCAGACTGTAAAAAAAAAATTATATTGTGAGACAACATCTAGTATGTAGAACTTATAAGGTTTTATTTACCATATATAGTAATGAAATAAAATTAAGGCAATCAACTACTGTTAGCTATCCAATTAATATGTAAATCAAGGTAAATAATTTGTAACTAGGTTTGTATCCGCGCTATGCACACGGGGTCATGATTTATGTAACAATTTTGTGATATATGATTTTAATAAAACAACAAGTTATAAGTTATATGATCTTAATATATAATATATATATCTTTAACAAAAAAATATAATATATATAGAGTATGTGTACAATATGAATATGAGCTATACCAATATCTATATCATAATAGATAGAGTGGTAAATCTTGATTACTGTATGAATGATATAAAATAGTGGTTGTGATTTTATCGTGTCATACACAAAGCGACATTATTATTAATAAGATCAATATAGTTTTAGTTGCATAATACGATGTAAAAATTGAAATGTGTAATGGTTGAAATTTTTTATTCAATTTTTTTTTTATATATATGAATACAACTATAAAATGTGATTAATTTTTTTTAATTGCAAGTCCGTATGCTGAAATTAATACATTAAGTGTTAAATATATACAAAAGATATATTGACTAAACGTATCTGTTCGATTAAGATTAAAATTTTATTAACTCTCTAAGATTAAATATAATTTTAGTGGATATTAGTAATATTTTAACTTTTTAGTCTATTTAAAATATTTCAATTTTTCAATCAAGCTAAAATATTTTAATTTTATGTTATTTTAACTTTATAATATTTTAATTTTTTTTAATTAACTAAAGTATATTTCATAGTTTAATAATTTTATTAAATTAAAATATTTATAATTTATGACTTAATTAGTAAGAACATCTTTTATTATTTTTCTTGAAACGAATACATATATGATACAAGATCGACACAAGAGTTATTGTTACACAAATTCGAGGGTGATTACAATAAGCGAGAAACTCAGCCGATTGAAACCAAGGGGGATTGATCACGAACGGTGGGATGAAGTGAACCACTCAAGGTGTGAAAGCCAAGAGATAAATCACTGTAACACGAACACTTGGAGGTAACTGGTCTTGACAAGGTTCAAACGAAAAGAAGTTTGAGCAGTTTGTCTTGGTCGGGTCGTTGCTTCTTCTTGTCTTGACTCGTGACTCTATTGGCAAATATGTTGAATTTGTGCTGGAGTGCTCTTGTTCGGTTCCTTGTGATGGCTCCTTGAGTAATGACCGGCGGTTGCTCCGCTTCAGGTTGTTGTTGATCCGGTTCGGTTGGGATGTCCTCATCAATAATATATGTATGAGATTTAATTATATATCTATTGATTATTGAATATATTTAATTAGTAATATTTGTCTTTAAATAATATATATATTGAACAATATTAATTTAAATATATGCCATAAACTATAATTTAAAGCATAATTCGTTTTTTATTAAAAAAAACTTAAAAATAAATTGAAAAATATGAATTAATTATAAAAAGAAATATTGTAAGATTTCGAATAGATTTTTTAATATATTTGTTTTGATTATTATTTAAAGTGATAGAATATCTTTGAATATCTATAAAATATCTTAATAATTAAAAAAAAAGATATAATTGGAAAGACAATTATACCCTATTCTAATTTTATTAGCTTTGTTATTTTGTAATGGCATTATATGTAATATTTATCAAATTTAATGTTACTTTTCTTTTTTGCTACCCATTTAATAGTATAGAAATCATCCAACTAATTTTGATCCCAGATCAATGGAAGATCTCAATTCTTCCCTACTCATTTAAATTTTATTCACATGACTGTATGCAAGCATCATTCTTTCAGGAAAGTGAACACATATATTTTTTTTGTTAAAAGGAAAGTGAACACATATACCCTAACCCATCAACAACAAAATGAAAAGTTGAGATATATATTGAGATTTATTATATATAATTTATCTTGTGGCACGCAAGCATACTATTAAAATTTTAATATTCCTTTGGAGGAAAATTGAAGAGAGATGAATTCAAAGAGCTTAATTTAGGGTTCGAAAGTGATATGTAAATTGTATATGGTAGATGTTGACGTTGTTGGTGCATCTCCTCCTTGAACTTCTTGTTATTAAACAAAAAGAAGAGTACAACTGATTGGTTTTATACTCTAAAAACTGTAAGTGATGGTAATCTAGTGGCAATATTCATCTTGTAGATCTGGGACAGAAAACAATTTTTGCTGGAGCATCTTCTTAATTACAACAGCAAAATTCACATATGGAAAAAGCATATTCTAAGAATTAGTTTGAGTTTCAACATATGAGATTTCTTGTTATTAGAATAAGAAAAATGTAAAAATTTAATAATATTTTATAATTTAATAGTATAATCATTGATGAATTAGAAATTTAAACTTTAACATTGCAACTGTATATATAACAAATTAACAATATATACATAATTTATTAGTGGGGTTTTAGTTAGTTTATGAGTGGAGTAAAAGAAAAAATAAGAATGTTTTCCGAAAACTGGACTTTCGTTTTCGTTACTCGCAAGAACTATATATAGATAAAGACATTATTTATGATTCTTTTGGAACATCCCAAAATGGAAACCCGAGTACCAAACTTCAACGACTTGTGACTTAGTGGACACGTCCGTATTCATGCATGTCTCTCTCTCCATATAAAATTGAACCATGTTATAATCTCTATAATATTATTTAAGAAGACATTTTTAAAAATAAACTTTGTTTTGTAAGTTATTACATGAAATACCATTACAAATAACAAAAAAATAATTGAAAGAGGAAAGAATATAATAGTCTTTTAAAATTATTGATTAAAATATAGAATGTATATATATTTTGCATTAAAAATGTTATTTATTATTTCATTTCTTAATTATTTTAATACTATATATTTTAAAATAATAATCAATTCATATATATTCAAAGAAACAAAATCTATTCAAAATCATGCTATATTTTTCACTATAATTTATTATATTTTATTTGAATATATATCAAAACAAAAGTTGAAAAATATTTTACTAATTTAATAAAAAGTTAGACACAAAGAAACTATTTTTTTAAAGAGTTTGTAGACTCACCACAAAAATTAGATTCATTTAACGATGCATATTAGAGTTATGTTTTTAAGATAACTCTAATTTTTTGCGGATTAGCCCGAATAATATTTCAGTTCAATGCAAAACGGGTTAAATAGACAAATTATTACAAATTGATAACTTTATCTATAATCAGTAGTTAGTTATATTTAAAATTCAGATAAAAACAATTTTCTTAAATTTCAAAATAATTTCTATAAAAAAAATTACTCCGCGCTAATTATAGCCGGGTTAAATCCTAGTGTTTATTAAATTAAAAGAACACTTTTACAAAAGAAAGAAGATCTACAACACGCGCATCAATAATTGGTCATTAACTTTCTTTACATCGGAAAAAGAATAATGATCTTAAGAAAATTAATCAATGTTTGTTAATTGAATAACTTTAAAATAGAGGGTAACAATTTTTTTCATCCCTGTGATCTTAAAGTTGATTTTTATTTTTTTGGAAATTAGATAGAATTATATAGGTGATAGTTTGTTCATGATCCCAATGTTTTTGTCTACCTGATATCTCTTTTTACTTTACGTATATATCTGTTTTCAACTTGTTATCTATTGGAATAGCCTTTGTAAATTTAAAGATTCTTGACAAACAAAAAATAGAAGAGTCATAACTTTATGACTAGAAACAAATTATTTAACTAATCAAAATAGTAATCGCTTGCTTTATAAAATAAAGTATAGCCGTTTGACACATCATTTACCTCTGAGAAGGGTCATTACTTCTGATTAAGGGAGCCCAAACAAATGTAAAGTTTTCTCCCTTCTTTTTTCTCTCTCTCTCTCCACGTTTTCTATTTTTGTCCATTTACGTTTTAAAGTTACTTTTTTAATAAAACATTAAAGTTACGTTGAATTGTTAAAAAAAAAAAAATTGATTAATGGAATTTTAATAGAGTATGCAACTTTGCAAAATAAGTCTTTTAATTTTTTGCCACAACAAAAGTATGTGTCGGAAAAAAGAAGAGAATGAAAACGGAAATGATCGTGATTAAACATAGTGTAGAGAATGTTGGAAGTGTACGTAAAATCCTGAAGGGGAAGAAAATAATTGTGGAAAAACTTTGCAAAAGTACAATCATCCACCAGAAATATAGAGAAGAGTGTGGGTCTAATTCTATAATGATAACCATAAAATAAATACACTGCTAAATATTGTGTATACTTCAATCAACTATAAATTCAAAGCAAAATAGATAACTCAAAATAAAAGAGAAAATTTACGGACAGCCGGATATATATTGCTATAATATACTGTAATTAACAAAAAAAAAATAGAGTAATTATTTGGGCAATTCTACAAAATAGCACAAAAAAACTAAAAGTTCCCAAATTTAGCACCCAATGGTGAAAATCACAAATATAGCACCAATTTTGACAATATTAGCACAAATTTAATATAAAAATAACTTATAATCATTTCCTAATGGGAAAAAACTAAACCCTAAATTGGAAATAGTGAACCCAAACATAATGTTTAATTCTATTTTAAATTTATTTTTGGTAAATAAGTATTTTAAAATAATTAGTTGTGCTATTTTTGGTATTTTAAATTTAGGGTGCTAGTTTTGG
>PKML01019364.1:488824-640367 GCA_002933935.1 Eutrema yunnanense | reverse complement strand
GGTTTGATTAGTGGTGTTTAGGATTAGATAATCTTATATTCCTTCTTGTCTAGAGTCCCTAATGCTAGATCTAGCTTGAAAGAGTGGGTCTAGATCATTAGGCATTTCATGAACACCAAGTGTTTGATGAAATGTCAAGACCAAACTAGACAAGAGATTTATGTTCCTAACCTAAGACATTAGTTGTTTAGGGTGTATCTTTGGTTGATCTTGTTATAATTCTTAATGCTTGCTAATTGATAACCCACAAATGATGATTTGCTAATGGGTTTGATAATTAGCATAGTGATTAGTTGCTTGAAAGAGAACTAATCTAGATTAGAGATCTATTGCCTAGGGATTAGCTTCTTGAGTAATTGAACACCACTAATTGAGCTTGGATCACCCTATATCAATAACCTTATCTCTTGTTCCGCTTTTATTATTTGGATTACATCTTGTCTAGTTGTTTTCTTGCTTAATTCGGTTACTTAATCACAAACCACAATCATTTAGCTTAACTTACATAAGTACCTTGCATTCTTAGTGTTTAGGATAAATCCCAATTATGGATTGATAACCTCCTTACTACATCGTATTGGGGATATTGATACCTCATAAGAGACTCAAAAGTCTTGTATCAGAGTCTCGGCCCAAGACATTCAGGTTTTAGCCGAGACATTCAGGTTAAATCCGTCGGAAATCCCTCGGAAATTTCTGAGGGATTTCCGACGGATCCGACAAGTTTTAGTTTTAGCCGGGGGGATTAACGTTTTTAGCCGGGGGAATTAACGGTTTTAGCCGGCGGTTAACGTTTTTGCCAGGGGGATTAACGTTTTTAGCCGGGGGGATTCAGTTTTAGCCAGGGGATTCAGTTTTCCTTGGCTAAAATCATAAACCGTCGGAAATCCCTCGGAAATTTCTGACGGATTTCCGACGGTTTATGATTTTAGCCGAGGCAATCTCTAAACTCCCGGCTAAAACTGATACCTTACAAGTTTTAGCCGGGGGATTCAGTTTACCTCGGCTAAAATCCTAAACCGTCTGCTAAAACTTTCCATGTGTCAGTTTTAGCCGAGGATTCAGTTTTCCTCGGTCCTACACCGTCGAAAATCCCTTCAAAACTTCCAAGGGATTTCCGACGTTTTAGTATTATAGCCGGAAAAAGTTTATTAGAATACCAAGTATATATTCCCGGGATTAATTAAGCTAAGAATAGCCAAAACAAGTTCATGTTAAAATCCCAAATTAATTAAGCTTTTTATTAATGTAAAAGGAGGATCAGAGTTGAACATTATTTGAAAAATAGGCTAAAAGGATTGGTCGACTTCCATTTCACTACCGGACGAGTCGTCTATAACCACTCGGCTGAGCTCGGTCTCCGCGAGGCGAGCATTCCGTAAGACAATGTTGATGGGATCTCCACGGTCATGTAGTCCCACCTCGGTAAGCTGCAGTCGAAGGTCAGGTCGGAGTCCTTGGAAAAAGATCATCGCCAATTCTTCTCCGGATCGGTGAAACCCAAAGAGTCCCATTGTCCGCACAAACTCCTCATGGTATTCTTGCAGAGTCTGGTTCCCTTGCCTTGCCAAGCCTAGCCCCCAGCTACCTCTGCTGGTTGAAGTCACGTCTGGCTTTTTGGGACCGGAGAAACTTCACTGACACTTGCGGGCCCTTCCCTCTTCAACCTCGTCACAAATCCAAGGGGTGGACTTAATCTTGACCGTAGATGGACAAATGACTCTCTTACGAGCAGTTTCCCGCGTGAAAGGCATCGTTTTGAAAAAATGTTTTAAAAAAACAATTTCGCAAATGTGACAAAAGACGGGCATATTTGTTGTGATTAAGGGGAAAAATATTTATAGAGAAATGTTAATTTGCATGNTATATATATATATATATGTTTACAAACAAACCAAACATATATGTAAGAGAATAAGTATTTACAAAGCAAGTAATATATCCGTCGAAAATCGGTCGGAAATTACCCACTGATTTCCGACAGTCGTTAATCGGTCGGAATATTCCAACCGGTTTCCGAAGGAATATAGATTCGTCGGCAATCCCTCGGAATATCGTCGGAATATTCCGACCGATTTCCGAGGGAAATCAATCTGTCAGAAATTTCCAATCATTTTTAAACCGTCGAAATAACCTCGGAAATCCATCGGTATTCCGTCAAAAATTTCCGACGGTTTATAACCCGTCGGAAACGCTGTCGGAAATCCCCTTGTTTTCTTGTAGTGATCACCCGTAGATGTACACAACCATGGTGTACAACATATATACATGTACACAATATACGGAGTGCACATCACCTGTGTCCATGATCACTGATATGTACATGGACATACGTATATGTACATTTAAAGTTCTTAACAAAATAAATGATACTCTCTCCGTTTTACAAAAAATGTCGTTTTAAAGTTTAATTTTTGTTTCACAAACAGATTCGTTTTACATTTTCATTGCAAAATTTTGAATAAAATTCTAATTTTAACCCTGTTGTGTTAATGTATTAAATGGAGAAAGAAAAATTGTTTAATGTATTAATAAAGGATAATATGAAACTTTTAATAGTTTTCTTAATATACGTGAAATGTGTCAAAATGACAATTTTTATGAAACAAACAAATGGAATAACATTTAATATTCAAATTAATCCCTTGTGTCCATGAGGCATCAGAGTGAGTATTGTAATTAATTAATTTTCAGTCAAAAAATATCCTGAAAATACGTACCATTGTATTTTTAATTCAATATTAAAAAAATATGTACTTCTTTTACCTTTAAACACATCGTCTATATATATGCCGTAAATGTAATTTATGTGACAGTCCATTCCAACAAAACTTCCATATATATAAGGCATCAAAAAAAAAAAAAAAAACTTCCATAGATATACAAACTAAATTGATATAGTATCTCAAAGAAACTTGCTTTTGCATCTTTTTGTGTTTATTTTTGACTTAGGGGGGTGTATTCAATCTAATATTTAGGAGAATTTGGAAAGATTTGAATTTTAGTGAGTTTTTAGATGATTTGAGTGAATTAGGAAAGTTGTTATGATTTGTTATTAAATAACTATAAAATCTAGCATTTGATTTTGGATTTGGATTTGGATTTTTTTTTTGGATTAAAATTAAGGGGGTGTAACTATAAAATTACTAACTATAAAATTATCAACTATAAAATTATCAACTAAAACCATGAGATTTGGATTTTTTTTTTTTTAACTAAGAATCTCCACCAAAACATCTCTAAAACACTAAGGGGGTGTATTCAATCTAGCATTTGAAGTGATTTGTATTTAAATCACAAATCGTATGTTATTCAAACATGAATTTTAAAAAGTCTTTAAAAATCTCATGTTATTGAACTAGTGATTTCTAAATGACCCTTCAAATCCACTGTTATTGGAAATATTTGAAGTAATGGGTTTTAAGAGATTTTTAGTGATTTGAAGGTGTTTTGGTGGAGTTTCTTAGTTAAAAAAATAAAAATCCAAATCTCATGGTTTTAGGTGAGATTTCAAAGTTATTTAAAAACAAATCATAACAACTTTCCTAAATCACTCAAATCATCTAAAAACTCCCTAAAACTCAAATCTCTTCAAATCCTCCTAAATATCATATTGAATACCAATGTTCAAAAAATCGCTAGGCAGTACCTAGGCGGTCGATAGGAGCCTAGCGCTTAGAGCGACTAATCGGGGCCTAGGCAGAGCCTAAGCATTAATATATATTTATATATTTTTTATATTTTAAACATTATTAATAATAAAACATAAATCTTTAACATAGAAAGTATTAAAACATAAGTTTTTTTTCTTAAAACAAAAACATTTGTAATTTTTCTATCTTTTAAAAAACATATTTTATTCAAAATAAGCCTAAATTCACAAGCATTGAACAATTGCTATCACATTACTACTACTTGTGGGACAACTGGCGTATAATTAAAAAAAAAAATCAACTTATGAAAAAAAAAAAATCTGGTGTTCAAACAAAAAGAATAAAGTCCCACATCGGTTTTAGAAGAAGGAGAAGAACGAGAGATTCTCTCTTTTACTTGGGTAACTCAAAATCTAATCTCTAAAATCTACTTTTTATTGTTTTAAATAAATGTAGTTAATATCTGAAACACTAAAGGAAATGGATCTATAGGGATTTTGTGTCCAAAAGGTAATTTAGCCCAAAGTTCAACCTGGGTCATCCGAATGAAAGACGGGAATACTTACTACTATACTACAATGATTTGATGTTCACAAAATCATTTTTTAAAATATAACGTTAATATAAAAGTTTTGGATTTACTGTCATCATTACTCATTTGCACAAGTTAAAAGTCTTCTAAGCCAAAGAAAACCATGTGCCTGCACAATCATGTTTATCATTAACAAATAACAATAATTTTCTTTCCCACCAGTATAAATAAGTCAACAAAATTCCAAAGTCAACCGCTTTTGTTTAGTATGTTCTTTTCCCCCAAATTGAAGTATAGTTTAGTTTTGTGATACAGTTAGATAAAATTAATAATTAATTTATTGTTGCGAATATAGATAATCCACTTCAATCTTTGTCAAAAGTATTCCGAAATTATTTGTATACAATCAAGCTTCTTCAATGATATATTCCACGCAATTGTTACATGAACATGATTAATGCCGATAACCATACATTACTAATGAGGGGAATTCTTTCATTACTAATATTTCATACGCAAAAATGATAATTCATAAGCCAAGTTATAATAATCTTAATATATAACTTTATCAAATAACATAAAATTCCAAAAGTGCGTTCGTTTTTCAATTCAAAATATGCAACAACAATAATAAAATGATANTCTTTTATAATAGAATTGTTTTTTTTTTTTTTTTAATTATTATTTCAACGGGTACAATTGTGACTCGGTCACAAAGCTTTTTGGAAAGAGATTACACAAAGTGTAAAGCATAAAATACAAAAGACTTGTACTAGAAAGTAATCGAATCTTCCGCTTCGATTACAATGGAAAAAGATAGACTTGTACTAGAAACTAGCCACGCCCACCTCTTCCTCGACCTCGGTTACCACGACCTCCCGAAGCTATCTGCCATTGCATCTCCTTTATCTTGGCAGTCGGTTTGACAGGCCTTTCCCGAAGAATTCTTTGACCCGAAGGGGTCAAGAAATCCGACTGTTGAGGATCCGTATCAAAAGCCGTTGCTACTTCTTCTTCATCTTCCGAAGACTCAAGAGATGAAAACTTGTTGTTACTCAATGATGCAATAGACAGAGATTTGCGGTTGCGAAGTACCGCAGGAAATGATGAAACGGGATGAATATTACAGAAAGTGTACGAGTGTTTTTGTTGTTGTTGTTTTCAGTTCTGCTGCAATTGCGATAAAGTTTCATTAACAACGAAATTCTGTTTAATTTTATATTTTGTGGTAAAAAAATGGTTAAATTATTCTTGTAAACGCTTTGGCTATATAGGCTCATCCTCTTCGTAAATGGTGGTGAATCTTAACTCTTGCAAAATAGTTTNTAAAAAAAAAAAAAAAAAAAAAAAAGCTATTCTATTGAAATGCAAATATTAAAGGTACAAGACTATATATGACTTTTGGTTATACAGTTTTTACGAGTTAATTGAGATAATGAGTAGAAGAGTACAACAAAGTAGAGAAAGTAAAGAAAAAATAGAAAGTTTCATAGAAAAGTCTCGTAGGACTCCTATGATGTTGAACCGTGGCCGCCTCGACCACTACGTCCCCTTTTACCTCGTCCTCAAACTAAAGTCCATTGCATTTCTTGGACTTTTTGTGTGGGTTTAATTGGTCTTTCTCTTCGAGTCTTAGGTGAGAATCTTGCAAATAGTTTTAAACTTCAATAAAATAGAATTGTACTCTCATATCATATGGTACGTGTTGAAATCATCGTGCCAGTAGAGCTAGTTTCATTAGTAAAAAAAAATAAAAATTGCAATATTAATTGTATCGTATTATAAGCAACATTGTTAAGCGTATAATAAAAAAAGGGTGCAAGATGTCAAAAAAAAAAAATGCAAGATGTAACGAAAATTTCAAACTAATTCAAGTTGAATCGAACTTTATATAAACCAAACCTCCATTCTAATGTTTTATCACAACACAATATAAGAAGAAAAAGAAAGAAAGAACAACTACGCTTTTATTCTCAAACCCTGATTAATCAATTATCTTCGGTTTACAAATGGGTCGACCAGCCCAAAATCCGGTGATTCATGCACAAACTGCACCTCAGCAGCCAAGCGGAATACCAATGACGGGAGCGGTCAACAACCAACCATCGAACTGGACTTCAGGACTTTTTGATTGCATGAACGACGGTGAAAATGGTTAGAAATTTGAAAACCTTTCAAGGGGTAGATATTTGGTTTTTCGATTCGGTTCGGGGTTTTCGAATTCTGGAAAATGGGTTCAAACTAGAACTGAATTTTATTTCGTTACGGGTCAAAAAATTTTTGGTTCTCGTTGTATTCGGATTAAATTGGTTTGGTTTTGGATTAAAAAAATATGATAAATTAAAAATACACATATATATTTTTTAATTTTGAATATAAATATTATAATTAACAATATCACTTTTTTTTATTAAATTTGGATTTATTTGGTTTGATTGCACCAAATTCGGCTTCGGATTCAGACTTGGTTTGGCTTATTAGATATAAAAAAATTTCCACCGTTTGAGTTATTATAAAAGTTTGTTTACCAACCCTAATTTTATCTTACTGGTCGCTCCAATGTAAGTTTGTAACATATTATTTTTAACGCATTTGTTTTGTTTTCGATCAGCTCTCATCACATGTTGCTTCCCGTTCATCACGTTCGGACAGATTGCAGAGGTTATCGATGAAGGCGCGACCGGTAAGTAGGAAATAAGAATATATATATAGCTATACGTACATGTATATCAATGTAGCATGCATTAATATTAAACTACGTGATTGTGGAATCAGCTTCTTACTAATCACAAAATCTTGCAAAATCGCGATTTATGTTTAACTCATATAACAAAAATGAGATTTATCATTCTGTAAGTTTTGTTTACTTAATGGACATGTAATCTTTTCTGTGTTTTCGTATACCAATTTATATATACTATATATGTGCAGGTTGTGGGACGAGTGGAATGTTATATGGATTGATATGTTGTCTATTAGGGATACCATGTGTTTACTCATGCACATTCCGGGCCAAAATCCGAAACAAATACGGGTTACCGGATGCTCCGGCTCCAGATTGGATCACTCATTGCTTCTGTGAATATTGTGCACTTTGCCAAGAATATCGTGAGCTCAAGAACCGTGGCCTCGATCCTGCCATTGGTAATCAACTCTTCTCTCTGAAATTGTCTAACTTTAAACCATTTTGATTATTCTTAAATATAGTAACTGATTTGTTTTCTTGTTATGTTTAATTAATTGACATAGTAATTAATATATTGGTGTATTTACACTACAAGAAAACATATCGATTTCCGACCAAATTTCCGACCAATTAAAAATGGTCGGAAATTTCCGACCAACTTCCGACGACATTCCGATTANCTCTTTTTAAATAATGCTATTTATTTGTGCGTTTTTTTTTTTTTTGTGTCTGTGTACTCATTTATTTGACGACCAAAAAAATTAATGTCAACGAGGGTTCGTGTTCGTGGGTGGACATAATATGAGGATTACACTTGAAACACAACAATACATCACAAAGAGAGAGAAACTTAATGTGAGAGTGTTTCGGATCTCGCCTAGAGAAAAGAAGGCTACGGTTTCATCGTCAAAACATAATTATTTCCCCTATATCTTCACATGCATGTAAACCTATATGTTCCAAACTGGAGAATGAAAGTGGAGTGAGGACCAAAGAGTTAGGACCCTTGCATGTATCATAAATGCGGTATGTCATTGCTTAAACTCAGTTAGGACTCTAAGACAAACCCTTGCATGTAACATAAATAAATATCTACTATCTACTCACAATTCGGCTTAATTAAATATATTATTAAACTTCAATTGAAAAAAAAATGTACACTCATAGGTCCATGTTCAAAGAATCGTGACAGTAGAGCTAGTTCTATTAATAAGAATAAACGAACGAAATTATTAATAAGAACGAATGCTTATTTATATGCAACATTGTCATGTTGTATTATAAAAAATAAGTGCAAGATGGGACGAAGAATTCAAACTAGTTCAACTTGCATGAAATCGACCTTTTTTGTCAATCATATGTTTGTATCATAGAATCGACCTTTATATAAACCAAACCTTCATTCTAATTCGATTTATCATCAAACTCTACTCTTCGATTTACAAATGGGTCGACCAGATCAAAGTCCAAGTCCGCGAATGAACAATAACTTTAATCCAATGTTTCATGCACAACCTGCACCTGTTTACGAAAAGCAAATGGTCGAAACCGAGCAGAAACATCCCAACAATGGTGGAATGGTTAACCAACCGACCGGAGTACCGAATATGGGTAGACCGGCTCAACCGACGTATATCAATACAACAGGTAACCAACCTTATGTAGTACCACTGGTCATTAATAACCAGAGCTGGACTTCAGGGCTGTTTGATTGCATGAACGATGGCGAAAATGGTTAGAAACTCAAAAACTTTTCAATTTTTTTATTGGTCCGTTTTACTTTTACGTACGGAGTGATTTTGATGTCTTCGTTGTGTGTTTATGATCAGCAATCATCACATGTTGCTTCCCATTCGTCACGTTCGGACAGATCGCAGAGGTTACCGATGAAGGCGCGACAAGTAAGTTTTTAGTACATTGATCAGCAATCATCAATATATCATTGTATATATGTAGTTTTTAGTAATCACATATTCTTGCGACGCGGGTTATGATAATGATCTTATCATTACATTTCGTGTATTTTGTTTTCCTTCAATCGCTGCCAATCAAAAACATTATATATATATATGTTAATGTATATGTTATATATGTTTTTGCAGGTTGTGGAACGGGTGGAATGTTGTACGGATTGATATGTTGTTTGTTTGGGATACCGTGTGTTTACTCATGCACATTCAGGGCCAAGATCCGAAGCAAATTTGGGTTACCAGATGCTCCGGCTCCAGATTGGATCACTCATTGCTTCTGTGAGTATTGTGCACTTTGCCAAGAATATCGTGAGCTCAAGAACCGTGGCCTCGATCCTGCCATTGGTAATAACTAACCATTCAATATTTTTAAGTATTGTTTTTGTTTGTTAATGTTTAATTTGACTTAGTAATTGCTATATATTGGTGTATTTAGGATGGAGTAGGATTGTGCAAAGGCAACGGATGGGTCAGCAACAAGAGATGGCTCCTCCCATGGGTCAACGAATGATGGGTTGACTTAAATGAATTTTACTACATCAACATGACATATTTAATAATATTGCTATTTATTTGTTTATTTTTCTTTGTGTTTATTTATTTTACGACCAACAAATAAATTTCAATAATATGATAATTATTTGCTACAATTTCTTAAAATTATCATATTATTGTAATAATGTGAATCCACTTGATATTATTTTGAAATTCCCAAAATAAGCAATATTTTACTTGTAGATAAAGTGATAAACTCATCAAATTCCTCAGCTTTGACTCAGTTTATTCTTTTTCCACAAGAAAATATATAATTGCACACAATAATATTTTTATTTTTTGGTCAAGTTTTTCTGTTATATAGAACACTGTGAGTAGCAGGCATTCAAAATCATGCAAATACAACAATTTGATGAGAATAAAAATGAGCAGATTTGTCAAGATGTCCACCAAGCTTGAGCATTACTCGAAAATAGGGGTGGGACAGATCCGTATATCCAGAAATTTTGGGATATCCGGATCCGGATTCTTATCCGACGGATTCGAGTTTTAATTATCTTTATTTGGATCTGTGGTTTCTGGATAGTTGGACTTCGGATATCGGCCTAGATATTAAGATATATGCGGATATCCGGATCCGTTTAAAAAAAAAGAAAAATAATAAAAAAATTAAAAATTTATATAATATTTTGTAAAAAAATAGTTATTATAAAAATAACATATTAGGGGAGTTTCTTCCTTCAAATAAAGAAGACCTTTGTCATCTGGTACATCATCATCATCGTTTGGGTCTGATATATATTCCCGTTTAAGACCACGAGTATGTTCGTTTGCCTGACGCATGCGACTGCAACATGCTGCCAGACGAGACGCGGCTGATTGTTGTTCGTTTGACAGCCGCGCAGCTGATCTCTGCGACTGGTCGCAACAGTGCCAGTCACAACGCTGAAAAAATTCAGCGTCCAGAAATTTCAAACGCATATCGCTACGTCCAGACGCTGGAGGCTGCATCTGGTAAACAAACAACAATCGACCGCAAATCGCAGCCGCATGCTCCTACGGCAAGTAAACGAACAGACCCCACATGTTGGATATGAACTTCCATCAAAGTAAAGATCCAACAATATTGTAGAAGCAAAAATCTTGATATAGTCATCCTTATGCGTTTTTTCTCCATGGCTTGATTTACACTTGAAGACTATGTCTCCATCTATCATAGACACGAGAACCACTACAACTCCGTGAAAATCAACAAACCTAGAGTCATTTCTCGTGGGTAAACAATATACTCTACCATATAATGAAGAACATGAAAACAAAACAAAAATGTTAAAATAAAATAAATTTTGTATTAAACTTATTTACACCAATAGTATAAGTGAACTCAGACTCGAGTACGGATACGATTTTGCCAAGGGGTTGGATCACAAGGCGTTCTAAGATTATATCTAGATCGTTACCAAGATAGTGTACACGTTTGTTGATGATCTTGCCCCCTTGTTTTGCTGGGTTTGTCGATTATGCAGTCAAATGTTTCTTTGCCCTTTGTAATATAACTCTGTGCTCTACGGTGTATTTCAAACCCGCATACATTTCTAGAGGGTGGCATTGGTGGGAGCGTTTCTTACGAAGTGCTCGCTCTCAAGATACATTTTCAAAGCAAGAGTCCATTACGCAAAATGACATGGGTGAAAGAGTTATAGGAATGATTGATCTTCATTATTAAGAGATGGATTACATTTATACACAGATGGTGTTCACAACAAAGGAATGTAGATATTTGTATAGTAAATGAGAATGATATGATGGAGATAATTGCGTGAATCCAATCTTCCTTGATCATATCTTGATATCGCTAATAATGGGTTCCTATGCTTCACCATTCTCACTTGTAAGTGCACACAACAATCAAAAGCGTAAAATCTTGGTAAACTCATGGTGTATCTAAGCTTAGAATCGCCTAACTTTAATGCTTGTTTGAAATATTTTGCTATATTTCCAAACGTTTCAATCTTGGTCACTTACATATTTCAAACAAAATTTACATTTTCGGGTTCTTTCATGGAAGTTTATTAGATAAAAGTTACAAAAGTGAGCTACATGAATGATGTGCTTAGCGTAGATGCCGAAAACAAGAGAGTAGGGAAAGTCTTATTTGACACAGGAAGCTCTTATACGTACTTCCCTAACAAGGCTTACTCCCAATTTGTCACATCAGTAAGCAATCACATTCAGAAACTAATCAGTCTTTTTCTTAGAAGAAAATCTTCTTCTGGTCAATGATATCTTATGATCTTTGTTGGTGAAAGCTTCAAGAAGTTTATGGGTCAGGATTAACACGCGACGAATTAGACAAAACAATGCCTATCTGTTGGCAATCTAACTTCCTGAACATGTACTTTCGGAAATATATGATTTTCTTATAACCAATTTGAATAAAAGATCAAATATTTTATTGTTAGTAATGGTTGGTTTTCGATATGCAGTTCCTTATCGGATGTTAAACGGTTCTTCAGACCAATAACTCTCCAAATAAGGTGCAAATGGTGGATCATATCAAGAAAGCTTGTGATTCGACCCGAGGATTACTTGATCATCAGCGTAAGCACTATAAAAGCTCTCACCATTGTGATTTGCTTCAGTTTTGATTTGGCTTTATTTATTCGAATTTCTTACATACTCTTTGATGCAGAACAAAGGAAATGTATGTATGGGGATATTAGATGGAAGCAGTGTTCATGATGGTTACACCATTATTCTGGGAGGTAAGCAACATTTATCTGTAAACCCAAATTCCTTGTGTCAATCACAATAATAAAACATGGAACTTGTCATTTGCGTCTTTTTATAGACATATCGATGCGTGAACACCTGATCATGTACGACAATGTAAAATGGAGAATTACATGGATGAAATCAGATTGCGTTCGGCCTCGCGAGTCTGATCACAATATACTTTTATTTCAAGGCTGAAGATCCACAATTCTACAAAGATGTTGTATAAGCTCGACACTTACATACGAGTTTTAAATAGTAATGTGTGTAATTAGGTGTAAATCACATACTTTATCACTCTCCAATTTTTTTACCACTCTCCAATTTTTATCAAGATGGACCATCATTGTGACAATATGCTGCATGTAAAAACTAGTCTTCTTTTGAACTGCTCCTCATTTATACAATTATTTTTGCTCAATGTGTCAGGGGACCAACTTGCACCTTCATAGCATTGAGAAATACTCTAATAGATTTAGAGCAAATATATTTTGTGTTTCAATCATTGTGTTCATGATTTCTTATTACTCTACTAGACAACGTCTTCAAAACAGTAAACTAACTAAAACTTCTTTTAAATGACTTAAAGTGCTCCATCTGGTTTCGTACATGTCCAATGATTCGAACATTATCCCACTTGTTATGAACCATTTCCGGTGTCAAACACAACCTAAAATTAAAAATGAAACAATTAGAGAATAATCTCAATAGTTCACAAGAACAATAAAATTAATGAATTTACCATGGTTTCTGATTTCCAACGTAGTATAAAGTTTATGTCTCGTTCAAGGTAGCAGTAAATAAAACCAGCCTCTGGTTTGTCCTCGTTGAACTGTTCAGAAACCGTTGTTCCCAGAAAGATAATCACTTCTTCACTGACAATTACATTGTTCCTATCTGGCTTGCATATAGGCTTTCTAAAATCTTTCAATTTGCTAGCCACATGTACTAGTTGTCCAACATGTAGAAACTTTCTCAAATTTCTCAATTTAGATGGTTGTTGAACGTCCCAACAACAAAAATGTTGTCTACAGAACAAAACCAAACGATACCAAGTTTGCTTTTGTGTTACAACAATAAAAAGATTTCTGATTTGTTACAAGACATTTTGACTCAAGATAATCCATGGAGAAACAAAGAAACATAGTTTTTAGACATTTAGCATCCGCTAAAGATAATTCAACCCTTACTCTCATGGATTTTCATAGTGCATATTTAGGACAAACATTTAAAGTTCATGTAAAAATGGTCTTTGGAAACTTAGTTTGTATGAGAATTGACATAGTTAATTTGTTCATGTATAGTCGTGATGAATATACTTCATATAAGAATGAGTATTTTTTTTTTTATCTTAAAACCCTTTGATCGATCAATTTTTAAGACAACAAAGCCAATCAAACACAAAACCGCAAAAGGAATTGAAGTTTTACAAACTAAACTAAATATTCTCCATAAATTCAAGTTTATATATATAAAAAATAACATCTAATGTATGTCAGCAACTTTCCCATAAATCCTAGACCAAAACTTCTTAGTGCTCCTTCTCTTCATCAGTAGCACCATCATTATTCAGCTTCAACAACCTCGAACTGGTTTGACAAAATCATCATTTTAGAAATATTCAACATTGAAAAAGAGTACTAATTGAGAATATATATAATATCAATCTATATCAAATTAAGTCAAATATAATATGATGTTAAATTCCACATTGCATGTCGAATTCACCAAGCATGATGTCAAAATTGTAGATACTAATTTCCAGAGAACTTACCTTATATATCTCTTTCGTTTTCCCTTACCAAAAACAGATTTCGTCGAATCAAACAAACTAAACATGGGACACATCTCTATAATATTATTTAAGAAGACATTTTTGAAAATAAATTTTGTTTTGTAAATTATTACATGACATGCCATTATAAATAAGAAAATATCATTGAAATAGAAAGTGATATAATTATCTTTTAAAATTATTGATGAGAATATAGAAAATATGTATTTCCGTTTTATTTATTATTTAGTTTTTTAATTATTATGATATAATTAAATAATAATCAATCTATACATATTCAAAAAAAATATATTCGAGATCTTGCAATATTTTTTCACTATGATTATTATATTTTATTTGAATATATATCAAAACAAAAGTTTTAAGAAATATTTTACTAATTTTATAAAAAGTTAGACACAAAAAAGTTGTTTTTTAAGAGTTTGTGTACTGACAGCAAAAACCATAGTTATTAAGTGGTGCATATTAGAGTTATGTTTTCAAGATTATAGGTTTTTGCGGGTTAGCCCGAATAATATTTTAGTTTATTGCAAAACGGGTTAAGTAGATATGTTAGTCCGGGTTGACAATTATATATATAATCATTAGTTAGACATATTATAAAATTCAGATAAATTTGTGAGAAGCTGAAGAGGCGAGCCACACTGAAAGGCATGACTCTGGCACATGGGCGGCTCAATAAATTTAGAATTCCTGAGCTATTTATAAAATTTTGGCCCTTGCTTAATACTAAAAAAAAAAAAAAAAATTTGCATGGGCTCTCAAATTTCTTGAAATTGGCACTTTAATCTAAATTTTAACCTACATATATATAAAATTTAAATCTTTTAAGTTTTTAGTTTTTTTTTTTAAATTTGCTCCTCTTGCATTTACCAAGAACCACTTCTGCTCTGGCTGAAGCAGGCATGTCCTTTGCATAAGACATAACAAATCCATGCTTTCTAACTCCATATCTCTCATAGAGAATCCTCAACTCGACCGACTACATTTGTGCATTTTTAGTTATTAATTTTTGTTTTTGTTTTATCTAACTAAATTTCCTTTTTGCCAAATATATTCTTCATAGGATTTATTTTCATGTTTAATAACTTATTATTTTATTTATTTTTTCAGCCCTATTATTAACCTTATTTTTCTGTAACGCTTTTTATAGTTCTTTTTATAATTTTTTTACCATTTTACAATAATTAGCATTTTAGTGTTTTAATTAAAAAACCCCTAATAAAGTTTAAATAAATAATTCATCTATTATTCTCTTGTTAAATATTGGATCATTAATTGAAAAAATGATCCTAAATAATCAAATATATATTTATATTTTTGTATAATAAATCATTTATGTGTAAATAAATCCAAAAAGTATGATGTATAATCGTTAAAAATTTTAAAAAATAGGGCCATATTTTGCTAATTTACTTTAAGCTTCTAAATTAGTCTGGTCGGCAGTGGGCTGAAGTGTCTATGATCCGAGCCATTAACGCGCAGTCGCTGAGTACAGTGATGAGATGAAAAAGGTTGACCGTAGGAGATTGTTGGAGTCGTATTGGGTAACACGAGAAGAGGAAATTTGTGTCGTTTAAACGCAATAGAGAGTGAAGAAATTCACCAAGAAAACAATGAAGCAATATGTTCTACCCCTCCCCATGTTAATTACTTTCAATCTCTTAGAAACAATGATTCAAATTTGCAATTTTATTGAAAACACATTAAAAAAAAATCCACACCGTTCTTCAATAACTTATTTTTTGCCCTTGTTCGCAAGCATAGTTCGTCCAAAACCTCTTGACGAGTATTTATTACAAGTTGAAATCCACTCTCGACCTGATGCGTTTCAAAGTTAGTTATTTCTTTTGGAGGACGACATGATGGCGTGCTTCGAATTGACGGTTGTGGTCCTTGATCATTAGTCACATCCATAGTTGGTTCAACACTTTGATCTTCTTGCTGGTCCATTACCATGCCATCATTGCTAGCTAAAACAGGTTGAACCTGCTGGAGAAGTAGGCCAAGCATATGCGGAGAATACCGTTCATTTTGATCGACATCATGTTCACCAAAAATTTGGTCATGTGGGTTTCGTATTGGGTCTAACCAAATGGGCTTCAGAAACAAAGTTAAATAGAAAGCCCAAAAGTAAGAAACGCATGACATAAATAAAGAGCTAAGTCATCGTCTTCATGAGCCTGTTACAACAGAGAAAAAAGAAACAGAAAGATTCAGAGCGAGATAGAAGAAAGAGAAAGAGAGGTCCTCGTCTTCAAGCTTCGGGAGCTCAGTGTTCTTCTGGATTCAGATTGCATCCTCCATTGATTCCGATACGAGATTCTTGTGTGTCTTTGGGAAAGTTCCTGAAACGAGAACACCAGAAGGTGAGTATCGATTGTAATCAAACCATGGCCAAGGTGTTTTTGGCCAGATAGTGGATTGCGAGGCAGTGCATATACTTCTCCGGACGTAGCTCGCAAGAGTGAACCGGGTCACCATTGATTGTGTTCTTAGATTAGAGATCTCAATTCCGCAAAGTAACTCATGAATCAAATATCTTGCAAGATCAAAACTCTTACAAGTGGTATCAGAGCTCAAGGTTGAGCAAATACCGTGGGTTATTCTCTATTCTAAGAAGCACTGTTTAAGACTTCAAGAACAGCACGGCAAGGGATCAACAAAAATTAGCAAGAAGATCAGGGATTAAGGTTTGAAACTTATCTTTGAATCTGTGTGTCTTGTATCGGATCAGTTGGTTTTGTCAAGATTGTTGGGGTTTGGTGTCTCATCGTCAGTTGTAAGGTTTCTTCAGTCTGCATCAAAGATAGAAGTAGATTCAGCAGAAGATGGAAATGGCACCAAAACTTGATGTTGAAAAGTTTGATGGGCAAATGGATTTTGGATTATGGAAATTCAAAATTCTGAGCCAGCTGGAGTTGCTAAAGTTAGATGAGGTTCTGACTGAGGAATGGACAGCTCAAAGCAGCAAAGGTAAAGAGGAGGAAGGTGAGGATGCTACGCTAGATCCTTCGAGGAAAGAGAAGGACAAGAAGTGCAAAAACTTGATTTGTATGTGTCTCTCAAACATGATTCTGAGGAAAGTTTTTAAGGAGCCAACAGCACTTGCAGTTTGGAAAGCCTTAGAGAAGGATTACCAGACCAAGTCACTTCCAAATCGGATTTACCTGAAGCAACAGTTTGCCTCTTACAGAATGGAGGAGGGTAAGAGCATTGAGGAGAATCTAAATGATTTTCTCAAATTGGTAGATGATTTAGAAAGTCTAAACATCACCATCTCAGATGAGGATCACACTATTCAGGTACTGACTAGCCTGCCACCTAAGTATGAGCAGTTGGTTCACATATTGAAGTATGGGAGTGGAAAGGATACTTTGACATTGAATGATGTGACAGAAGGGGCTTATGCAAAAGAGGTGGAGTTCAAGCAGAAAGGTTTACTTGGCAAACAAAGGGCCGAGGGGGACAGTTTGTATGTAGTTGAACGTGGAAGAACTGAGAAAACAAATGATAATTCTGGAAAAGGGAAGTTCAAAGGAAAACACAGATCAAAGTCCAAGAACAAGCACAAAGAGAAAGGATGTTGTTTCTTATGTGGCAAAGAGGGTCACTAGAAAAGGGATTGCCCAGAAAAGGGCAAGAAGAAACATCAAGGGTCAGTAAATGTGGCTAAAAATTTTAATGAGCATATGGTTCTTACGGTGAGTATGCAGTATAATGAAGATGATTGGGGGCTGGACTCATGCAGTTGCTATCATGTTACTCCAAACAAGAATCTATTGTTTGATCTAGAAGAATTCAATGGTGGAAAGGTTCTCATGGGTAACAATACTTACAGTGAGATTAAAGGGAAAGAAAAAGTCAGGATAAACAGATCAGATGGTTCTGTGGTGATCTTATCAGATGTCAAGTACATGCCCACAATGAGCAAGAACTTGATTTCCTATGGCTGCTTAGAGAAAACAGGTTGTAAGTATGAAGGAGAGGACTTTATGATCAAGTAAGTTCTGGAAGAATGGAAAAGTTGTCATATCTGGAAAATACAGAAATGGATTTTATTATCTAGATGGAGAAGTGGTCAAAGGTGAACCCTGCTCAGCGAGTTCAAGTTCTGATTCTACAAAGAAATGGCATTCCAGATTAGGCCATATGAGTCAAAAGAACATGGAGGTGTTAGTAAAAGAAGGTTATATGCAGAAGAAAGAAGTTCAGACTTTGGGGTTCAGTGAGAATTGTGTGTTAGGCAAATCACACAAACAAAGTTTTTCAAAGGGTCAACATACAACAAAAGGAGTTCTTGAGTATGTACACTCAGACCTATGGGGTGCACCATCCGTGACACCAAGTCTGGTTGGAAACCAGTATTTCATCTCATTTGTTGATGACTATTCAAGGAAGGTGTGGGTGTATTTCTTGAGGACAAAAGATGAAGCTTTCCAGAAGTTCAAAGAGTGGAAACAGTTTGTTGAAAATCAGACTGGAAAGAAATTGAAATGCTTAAGGACAGATAATGGGCTGGAATTTAGCAACAATCAGTTTGACGGTTTGTGCAAAGCTGATGGCGTGAACAGGCACAAGACATGTACGTATACTCCACAACAAAATGGAGTCTCTGAAAGAATGAACAGAACCATAGTGGAGAAGGTCAGGTGCATGTTAGCTGAGAGTGGGTTAGGAGAAGAATTTTGGGCAGAAGCAGCATCCACAGCTGTGTATTTGATTAACAGGTCACCAAATTCTTCAATGGAGTTCAAGCTACCAAAAGAGTTATGGTCAGGAACAAAGCCAAGTTTAAAACATCTCAGAAGGTTTGGTTGTGCTGCGTATGTTCATTTTGTAAATTCAAAGACCAATCCAAGAGCAGTAAAAGGATATTTTGTTGGTTATCCACAAGGGACAAAAGGCTTCAGAATGTGGCTCCCAGAAGATAGGAAATGCACTATTAGCAGAAATGTGATATTCCATGAAGAAGAGGTCTTTAAGGATAAGACAGATTCAGCTAAGGGAAAAGAGAAGGAAGCTGCATCAGAACAGGTCCAGGATCAGAAAAATGCAAGAAGAGTGTCTTTTAGTCCTGAATTAATCCAAGGACCTACATAAAGTTCAACAAGTGTAGGAGATTCATCTCAAGGTGGAGCTACTTCAGACACATATACAGATTCAGCAGATCAGAGGTTGAGCTCAGAGGATGTATCAGACAGTGAAGAGAGTGAAGAAGCAGAACATGATGAGTTGGATTTGCAGGGTTATGTGCTGGCTAGAGACAGAGAAAGACGAACGTCCAAGTTTCCATCCAAGTATGATGATTATGATTGTGTGGCATATGCCTTGATTGCTTCAGCAGAAGTGGAGATTGATGAGCCAAAATCTTATTCAGAGGCAAGGAAACACAGAGAGTGGAAGTTCTGGAAATTTGCAGCTAATGAAGAAATGGATTCCTTACAAAAGAATGGGACTTGGAATCTTGTGGACAAGTCAGAAAAGAAGAAAATCATTGGTTGCAAATGGGTGTTCAAATTGAAACCAGGAATACCAGGTGTTGAAAAACCAAGGTACAAAGCCAGATTAGTCGCAAAGGGTTACTCTCAAGTGGAGGGGATAAACTATAACGAAGTGTTCTCTCCTGTGGTAAAACATGTCTCTATAAGAATCATGTTATCTGTGGTGGTGTGTCATGATTTTGAGCTGGAGCAGTTCGATGTAAAAACATCATTCTTACATGGAACTTTGGATGATGAGATCTACATGAGTCAACCAGAAGGTTTCGTGGAAAAAGGAAAAGAAGACAAGGTCTGTCTGTTGAAGAAGTCTTTATACGGGCTCAAGCAGTCTCCAAGGCAGTGGAACAACAAATTTGATAGTTTTATGAAGAAACAGAAATTCTGTCAAAGTTCACATGATCCATGTGTTTACATAATGGGTGAAGGTATTTCAGAGGTTGTATATCTTCTCATCTATGTTGATGACATGTTTGTGGCTTCAAAGAACATCAAGAAGATTTAGCAAATTAAGGAAATCTTAAGTACTGAATTTGAGATGAAGGATTTGGGACCAACTAACATAATATTGGGAATGGACATCATCAGGGATAGAGAGAAAGGAATCTTAAAGCTGTCTCAGAGGAATTACATTGAGAAAGTTTTGAGGGTGTTTAACATGTCAGATGCTAAAGCAGTAACTACACCTACATGTTCATAATTCAAGTTCAAAAGTTTGAGTCAGGAGGAGCTAGAGTCAGTAGATGCAGTTATGGATGAGGTTCCTTATGCAAGCGCAGTAGGAAGCTTAATGTATGCTATGGTGGGCTCAATACCAGATTTGGCTCACGCAGTAGGAGTGGTTAGCAGGTTCATGGGAAACCCAAGCCGTAAACACTGGGAAACTGTTAAATGGATTTTGAGGTATCTTAAAGGTGCATCAGGTTTAAGTTTGACATTTAACAAGAATTCAGATTTGAATGTGGTGGGCTATGCAGATGCAGATTATGCAACTGACCTAGATCGAAGAAGATCAATCACTGGATACATTTTTCAGGTTGGAGGAAATACAGTGAGTTGGAGATCGGGACTCCAACATGTAGTTGCCCTATCAACCACTGAATCTGAATATATGGCATTGGCAGAGGCATTTAAAGAGGCTTTGTGGTTTAAAAGGTTTGTTACAGAATTGGGGTTTAAACAAAACAGTGTTAAAGTGTTTTCGGATTCACAGAGTGCTATACATTTGGTCAAAAACGGAGGTTTCCATGAGAGGACCAAACATATACACACTCGTTACAACTTCATGCGAGAAACAGTAGAAGAAGGAGAAGTGTCAATCCACAAGATTCACACTTCGGTGAATCCCGCAGACCTTTTGACAAAGGGGTTACCTGGAAATAGATTTGAGCAGGGAAGGGTTCTGCTCAAAGTGGTTGAGTAGTTCCTAAGCCACTTCTGATGCAGGGTGTTCCTGTTGCTCATCACCTCGCATACAGAGAAGAAGACAAAGGGTTAGTCTTCAGAGAATAAGAGTACAAAAGCAACAGAGATCTGACTTATGTGTGAACCAGCTACATAGGTTAACAGTGAAAGAATCAGAGGGGTTCAAAACAGAGGTTACCTGGGTAGTGCAGTTGGTTCAGTTTGGGTTTTGATGTTCAGAGTCTTCAACTATCTGCAACACAGTGTGAAGAAGTTTCAGGGTTCGTCAAATAAGAAACAAGTAAGTCAGAGACAATCTACGTTCAAGTAGAAGAGGTTTTACCTGAAGGTGGAGCTTGGTTGAGCGGGCCTAGGGTTCTACGGTGGAAGAACAGGGGGTCGATGAGCTCGGTTATTCACCGATTACCTGAAAGGAAGTTGGAGAAAGAGGTTAGCATATTGAGTCTACAAATCGACGACAAGTCAGGAAGAAGATGAAGAGTTCTTAAGTTCGACAGAACTGAAGAAGTTGAAGTCTTAACCTGAGGGTCGGG
Source organism: Eutrema yunnanense (assembly GCA_002933935.1). Lineage (NCBI taxonomy): Eukaryota > Viridiplantae > Streptophyta > Magnoliopsida > Brassicales > Brassicaceae > Eutrema > Eutrema yunnanense. The sequence continues at coordinate 619,002 of PKML01019364.1, read as the reverse complement.
TCGAAGGTAGAGCTGGAGGAGGCGGTCATTTTGGTCGGAAGGGATGATCGGAAAAGTGGCTCACGGCGGCGCTACGGCAAAATCGCAGCAGAGCTTCGCTTAAGACAAGGAGCGGCTGTTTCGGGTTGTTTGTCTGAAAGTGGTGATTAGGGTTAGACATCAATCTGAGGTGGAGTTTGTGGGTTTCGTATTGGGTCTAACCTAATGGGCTTCAGAAACAAAGTTAAATAGAAAGCCCAAAAGCAAGAAACGCATGACATAAATAAAGAGCTAAGTCATCGTCTTCCTGAGTCTGTTACAACAGAGAAAAAAGAAACAGAAAGATTCAGAGCGAGATAGAAGAAAGAGAAAGAGAGGTCTTCGTCTTCAAGCTTCGGGAGCTCAGTGTTCTTCTAGATTCAGATTGCATCCTCCATTGATTCCGATACGAGATCCTTGTGTGTCTTTGGGAAAGTTCCTGAAACGAGAACACCAGAAGGTGAGTATCGATTGTAATCAAACCATGGCCAAGGTATTTTTGGCCAGATAGTGGATTGCGAGGCAGTGCATATACTCCTCCGGACAAATCTTTGAATGGGAGAAGCTTTTTTGCAATACACGAACAAATTTTTCTTTATTTCCATACTAGAATGTGATCCGCGCTACGCGCGGACGTATTAACTTTTTTTTCTTTATATATTTTGTTTTTGATAGTTTAATACTTTACATATATTATGTTCAATATTGTTTTTTCTTATAAAAATAGAAGGTGTTTGTACATTTTTTATCTTTTACGTTTGTTGTCAATTTATGCAATTTTTTTTTTTTTAAAGTTTGTTATTTTGCGTTTTTATAATAGAAAACATTAGGAATCGCTAATAATGCATTTTTATTTTTATTTATATCAATTAGAGTGTATTAATTATATGTTAATTGCTGTCGCAAAGTTCATCTTTGAAGTAGTTACATTAAAGCGTAATGAATGCACCAAAGAGATAAAAATACACTAAAAGAGTTGTTTTGTTTTAGAGTTATTGTGGAAGGAGGTTGAGAGTTCGGTTCTGAAGTATATGTGGCGGATGTTGGGTTTATCCTTACTTAGAATTAGATATTGTGCTTTGGAATAGAGCTAGTTGCACCGAATTTTAGGTTCGTGGCTCTTGTCTTCCTCGAGTAATATTGTGTTTTTTCGTTTTATATATTTTTGTTTTATTTTTAGTATTATTTCCAATATTATTGATGTACGATTATAATCCTCATTATTGTGTAAAATATGTTTCTAATTCTTAAGTCTTTTTGTTTCCAATTTTTAAGTAATAAATCTTCAAGCGTAGATAAATATGATAATATAACATACATATCCAAGTCTTGATTTATTATGATTTTTCACATATTTTTTATTTGTATCTTGTGTCCAGGCCCGGATCTAGGCAAGTGCTAAAGGTGCAAATGCACAGTGACCACATGATTTTTGCAAAATTTTGTCATGTTTGAAGGTTTTATTTGTAAATATTTAAGGATTCTTTATAAAAAAAATGGTTTATATGCCTAAAGTTATAATTTTTTTTTATAATATGCACATGTTCCACTTTATTAGTGAGCCGGTACTTCTTGTGTCATGTAGTAGCCGAGTAATTTTGCTGCATCTTCATAGAGAAGATTTCTATGATTTCATTTGGATTGCTGTTTTGGTGTGGAATTTTTTTTCTCGATGTTTATTTAATAATTTTATTAGATTCTAAGTTTTGTTTTATGTGGTGTTTAATTTGTATTTGTATTTAGTTGTAATTTTGTTGTGTCTATCAAAATGTGAGAGTTGAAATAAATTATCATATTTTGATATTTAAGCTTATTTTGAGGATGTTTTTTATAAATTAAATATTAAAAATGTGGTAGATATCAATAGATTTTAATTTTTGTTGAAACTAATTATCAGTATGCTTTTTGTTTTGTATGTATAAATAAAATTTATTCATTAATGATCTTAGTTATGTAATTAAAATCAATTGTTAAAAAATAATAATTAAAATGATGTTAAAAAATTACTAATTAAAATTTGACATGTGGATGATGAGGTGGCCTCATGAGAAGAGAGAAAAGCTAACTTTATATATATAGACTAGTGTGTGATTCGCGTTACGCGCGGACGTGATAAATAATTTTATAAACTTTATTATTAGTAAAGTAGTTAATGAATTTGTCTCTGTTAATTTAAGAAATGTGGATTATTTTTTTGTTTTAATTTTTTAAATTTAAGTTTTTTTTTTTTTTTTTTTTTGAAATGTGATATTGATTGATCAACAAAATGAATATTTACAAAGGTTCAGAATAATTGAATCGGGAAAGCAGAGCAACAATTATTTTAACTTTGGTGTAGAGAATTGCAATCGACGTGAGAGACTATCGCGTTTGAATTGGGAGGGCTCGGATTTCTTGCCATCGAGCTAAGATGTCAATGTCGTCTTCGTTCATGGCTGGGAAGAGGGACCGTAGTCGGAAGCTGATGTCCTTATCAATCATATGTCTGAGCTGGAGGGCAGAGCGAGAAGCCCGTTGGTGGCGGCGACCATTTCTTTCCTGCCAAATACGATATATTGAAGCTTGAAAATCTAGGCGGGCCAGCACGTGATCCATCTTATGTTTCCTGCTTCTCGATACCGTTCTTGCGGTGATTGCCCAATCTGGGTTTGTTCTGGGAACCAGAACAGCCAGCTCCACCACACCATCTGACCTGATTCTCTGATCTGCTCCCAGGTTGCTTTTGTTGAGAAATGATCTTTAAACTCATGGGGAGAATGACGCCATAGGACCGTATCCGATCCTGACGAGGCCGCTGGCACTGGAGAAGACACAATGCGATCCCTCAGATCACGGAGACCCAGGAGACGACATCGACGGATGGCCCATTGCTGATCAAGTACTTCGTCTGCGACTACCGCGTGCCGAGGAATGCCCAGATTTCTAATCCCTGTTTCCCCAGCTATATCGAAGAGTCTTCCCCTGTTTAGCCAATTGTCGAACCAGAAGTAGGTGGATTCACCATCCCGTATTTCATGCCGAAAAAAATCTGAGGCTAGTGGTCGCAGCTTAAGCAACTTTCTCCATATCCAAGAACCTCTAGAGTTTGGAGCGTCCCAGAATTTAAGTTTATTTATGTGTTTGGTTAGTCAAATTTCTTGGCTAGTATCGGAATCATTGTCTCTATTTCAGTAATATGTAAACAAAAACTTTTTCTTTTTCTTTTGTTAAAATTATTGGTGATTGTAGGAGAAGACTGAAGTTTGATAATAGATCTTTGCAGTTATCGACTGGTGTTTTTTTTGGGGCTTAAGGCGGAGGCATGCCGAGACAGGGGAATATAAAACATATGTGCCGAAGGGATTGTTCTTTTGTTTTAATTTCTTAAATTTAAGTTTATTTATGTGTTTGTTTAATCAAATTTGTTGGCTAGTATCAGAATCATTGTCTCTATTTCAGTAATATGTAAATAAAAACTTTTCCTTTTTCTTTTGTTAAAATTATTGGTGATTGTAGGAGAAGACTGAAGTTTGATAATAGATCTTTGCAGTTATCAACTGGTGTTTTTTTTTGGGCTTAAGGCGGAGGCATGCCGAGACAGGGGAATATAAAACATATGTGCCGAGTGGTGAGTTTATTGTCGATTTAAGGTCAAATATTGTGCGTAGGGATGAAGATAGTTGCAGTGAATATAAGGATCGTTAATCCAACGCTGGCTCAACATTATTGTGGGCCCTAGGACAAAAAAAAATGGACACTTACTTTTTTTTGAAGGTTTTTTGCTAAAAAAATTTTGAAATTTTTTTTGTGTGTATCTTTTGTAGAGTTTATTTCGAAAAATTACTTATATAATATTTTATGGGTCATTTTCAATCTAATTTTTATTATTTATAATATTTTAGTTTTTAAACGGGGCTCTTAATTATTAGGACACATGGTCGGGGCCGTCGCACTGCTCGCCGTCCCTACTGAGATGGTCTTGCGTTAATCTCGTCTTACTCGATTAATATCTTGTTTTTGTTTTTTCCCCATTTTTAATATTCTTTCCAATATTTTTTACTTTCGATTTGAATTATTTTTATTGTTTTTAATTTTTCTTGTATTATGAAGTCTAAATTTTTTTTTATATAATATTTATATTTATATATACTGTACATGAAAATGGAAATTTGTTTGTTACGGCCGAATGCCAACTTCACCATGGGTAAAAATCAATTGGGTACCCTAAATCCAGATTTAATTTTGAACCCATTACGTTGTTTTTCTAATTAAAAACAAAAACAAAAAGTGTTTGAAACGGCTGGCTATCATAAATTCAATTTACCCTATCGGGTTTTATTGTACGATGAGTTTTTAACCAAAATAATTTATAACCAGATACCTCTCAATTCATCAGCCTCGGCCTCGTTTCTCGAGAGTTGTTACATTCTTTGATCGCAAGAAGAGGGGACTCTTTGCTAATTTGTCACTTTTTCAAAAAAAAATTAGTTTTTAGCACTTTCCAAAGTGCTTAAGGATCTAGTACTTTGTGGACTGTATACCCCTTGACTTTCCAGTCAAACTCATGTATAGTATTACGCGAAAGCAATGGGTGTACTGTACACGCGTGTATCAACAGAGGGGTAAAATGGTCATTTTGCAAGAGAAAGTGTTAGATCATTTTGGACAGTACACAAAATGTTAGAAAACTAAAAGAGTTTTGGAAAAGTGATTGTGTACGCAAATACTTCGAAGATGAGTTCTGAATATTCAACTTTGTTAACTCTCACTACTCTGGACTTTGATTCTTGAGTTTTAAGTGTTTTCTCGATGAGTATAGAATTTGTAAGTAGGTTAATTAAGAGCAACCAATTTAAGTGAATGTGTGATTATATATGATGAGAATAATTCAGAATGGACCTTCTATTTGAAGCCCATATTTTTTCTTAGTAGGCTATGTTTGGAGATAGATTGACCAAAATTGTAAGATAAGATTTGTAAGTTTTTTTGGGGATTAAAAAATGCTTACCTATGTGGATGCTGATGTGGCGGAAGGAGAAGAGAGCAAAAGTTATTTTATATATATAGATTCTTGTGAATAATAATAAAAAATTAGTAAAAAGAAAAATTTATGAACAAAAACATATGTAATATATGATATGGATAGAGAATAACCGCATTCCGATCAGTCCACCAAGTTTTCATCATATCTATTTGTCCATATCACTCGTGCGTTTTTATCAACTGGCCATTAATAATCATGAGTTTACGTAAATAACCAATTTTACTATTTATCTCTGAATCCCAAAAAATCTTGCCTCCCATCAACTCAAAGTATTTGTTCTCAATTTTGTTTCAAGCAGCAACTGACCAATCTACTACAATAATCATCTACTCGTAATTCCGCAATGACGAGTTCAAGCATATCTTGGCAATTTTTATCCTTCCACACATACTAAAGTATACATTTTTACTTAATCCTTTTGAGAGGAAGAGTCTTTTGGGACATAAGCTCAGATTCGATGGGGAGTTGGATTTGGAGAAAGTTACTTAAGCTTCGTCCGCTTGCTAGACCTTTCCTATGTTGCAATGTTGGATCAGGTCAGATTGCAAGATTTTGGCACGAAGACTGGACGGATTTGGGTCCTCTTATTGATCTAACGGGTGCTACCGGGCCTAGAGTAACAGGGATTAATCGTCTTGCCACTGTTTCTCAAGTTGTTGGTAACGGTTCTTGGCTTCTTCCGAGGGGTCGGCATCCAATTACTATTTTGCTTAAATCAGTGTTACCTTCCTCTCCTTGTTTGGTGGCATCTCTTGCTGATGAATTTAAATGGAGAAATACTTTGACTGGTGTTCCGGATCTTTTTTCAGCATCAAAGACTTGGGACTCCTTGCATCCAGTTGGACAAGTTGTTGACTGGGAAAAATCAGTATGGTTCTCCAATAGCATCCCGAAGCATTCATTCATACACTGGGTGGTAGCGAGAGATCGTCTGCCTACTCGTGACAGACTTCGAAGTTGGGGGTTAGCTGTTCCGGACCTCTGCCTCCTTTGTCAAGCTGCGCCGGAATCTCGTCACCACCTGTTTTTTGGTTGCACATTCTCAGCTCATCTATGGTCTTCATTCTTCAAGCATAGATCTCTCAACCCTCCTGCAACGTTGGATGGTATTGTTGCTTGGGTAAGATCTGCTTCATCTATTGCAAAACTTAATGTTATTTGCAAGTTGTTATTACAAGCTTCTATCTATGAAATTTGGAAAGAGAGGAACGCACGTTTACACTGGGCTGTGTCTAAGCCTCCGGCTCAGGTAATTCGTGATGTTCAGGCAATTATGAGAAGTAAACTTGCTGGTTTAGGTGACAATAACAAGAAGAAAAAAAAAAAAAAAAAAAAAAAAAAAACTTTTCTCTTCTCTCTCACCTACCGCCGCAAGAGCTTCATCTTCAACCTCCGTCGTTGCCTCCCCGGTGACCGGCGCTCATCGCGGTCACTGGGGGAGGCTCTCTCCTCTTGTTTTTTGTGTAGTTTGTGGTTCCCCTCTCGCCCTTGTTCGTTTTTCCGGCGACGGGGATCTCCTCGGTTTAAGGTCTCGTCGGTGGTTTGCACGGTGTGGTCTCCGGTTAACCTTCGCGGTGGTTCGATCTGGGCGAAGAGTGTGGCGCTTCGACGACCCGCTCGGTTAGAATCTCAGATTTGGTTGGGGCTGTGGGTTTCGTCGACTTCGACGGGATTTCTCGGCGGCGGCACGAGTGAAGCTTTGGATGTTGCTGGATCTGGTCGCCGGTGAGGTTCAGGGATCCTTGAGGACAGGATCTCGGCTCCGGCGACAAAGAGCAGTGGTCCGTTTTCCTCTTGTGTGCGCTCGGAGATGTGGCGGGCTCCGTCGTGGCTCTCGGTTAGATCCGTCGGTGGTGGCTTGTGGTCGGTTGGCTCATCCTGGTGACTTGGGCTGAGGTGGGTTTCGCTCGGTGGCTCGGCTAGGTCTTCTTAGACCGTCGGTGGCGAAGCTGCCCGCGATTGGGTGTTGTTCAGAGTTTCATCCGGTCCGGTTCATTTCATGGGTTATGACGTCCGTTGTGGCTCCACTCTTCATCCTCCGATGTCTGTTTTCTTTTTTTTCGGCTGCGTTCGACGGTTCTAGGAGTGGTTCAAAGTTGCGGTTAGGGAGTGCTTCGTTAACGGCTCCGTTGGTGACTCGGTGATGAATAAAGGCGGCGGATCTGTTTTGGCGACTATCTTCATTTCCGTGGGAGATGATTCCTGTAGTTTTTAGAAGCTCGGGAATGGCGGCCGGAGGCGGCTTCTCTGGCTGCCCGAAGAGGCTCCCGTGCCGCCGGTTGTGGAGTGGTTCGTTGAAGCAGTTACGTTTTTGTGTTTGTCCTCGGAGAAGCTGTAAGTGTTCCTTCTAACGGGGTTTGAGGGCTGGCCTCAGGTGGGAGCTGCTCGTGGCAACGACGATGAGGACTCGAGTTCTTTAGAACTGCAAATGCAAATGTCCGAGTTTCGTGTTCGGAATTGGTGTTTCTTCGTCGAGGATTCTCTTGGTTTCCCGTGACGAGTGCCAACTAGCTCGTTTCGATGCCCATTTCTCTGTTACCTGTTGTTCATTGCCTTTGTTTGTAGTTTTCGGTCTTTCTGCTTTCTAAGTTATCTCTGTAACACAAATATTAAATTGGTATAAAATTTAACATTTAGACCCAAAAAAAAAAAAAACTTGCTGGTTTAGACTCTTCCGCCGCAGCGGCATCGTCTCACTCTGTTTTACATCAAAGCTCATCATCGTGTCTCACTTATCTCTCTGTTTGGTTTGGATACATCCATTTCTTGAATGATCCTGCGACGTGACTCCTCTTTGGAATTACGTATGTCTCATCTGGTATGCTTGAAGTCCATGCTCTCTTATTTTTAGGAAATTCTTATCCTAAGCTCCCTTGCACGTGTTTTGCTGTAATTTTCTTTTTGGTGGGGTTGTAACTCAGAAATGATGTCCATTAAGAAGAAATGAAGAAATAAAAAGTTGTTGAAANCTTCTTCCAAGCCATCCAATGCATCCCTTTTTGGTGTCCGTCGGAACTCCACCAGAAACGCGCTGCCGCACTAGTTAGTTTTGCAGTAATAGACTTGGGTAGTCGAAAGCATGAGTTATTCTGCCATCACGTGTGGGTCTTGCCTCATCACTTGAATTACGTCCACGACGTGTTCCACTGTTATTTCTTGAACTTGACATGATAGTTGTAACAAACTAACCCTAGGCGGCTGCTTCATCGCGTTTGTTTCTTCTCAGATTGATCAACATATAATTGATTATCGGCTTCTTTCGGTAAAATTGGTTGGTTCGTTAATCAATATTTGCCAACCAATTTCTTGATTTGATTTCAACTTTTCTGGTTCAATTATGGATTTTTAAAAATTATATCTCAAAAACTAGGTTCGTTTGGGCTTTGTAAAACATTTATTTATTATGCTTTAAATAGAATATCCAGTTACAAAAAAAAAAAAAAAAAACTCACATGATACATGTGTTATTGACTTATTTCCAATCATCGCTAAACACATCCTCTTTGCTCTTTAGGCATATAATAGTTAAAAAAAATATATATATATTGTGTCCTTTCTTTTGCCCATGTATTACGTTAGACGAGAGAAATCTCTCTCTCTCTCCCCGCAAGGATGACACATACGATAATTCTCATTTATGAGATCATGACATTTGTCACGGTTAATTTAGATCTTAACATGTGTCAATTTTTTTTTTAAAGTAAAATGAATTAAAGGAAATATTAAAAAGGTTAAACTAAAAAATGCAATCTTAAAAAAAACAAGAATTAAGGAAAACTTATAATAAAGTAAAGTGACAAACGATTAATTTAGATCTTGACATGAATCAATTTAATTTGAAAATAAAATTAAAATAAATTAAAATAAATATTAAAAAAGTGTAAACTAAAAAGGCAATCTTAAAAAAAACAAGAATAAGTAAGGAAAACTTATAATAAAGAAAAATGACAAAAGGAAACTTAAGAGTTAATAATCTACAACCACGACCAAACTTTTAAAAAAAATTATAAATATACTCTAAACTTAAAAGAAAAATTATTAATATACGACCAAACTTAAAAGTTTATAATCATTTCCATTATGACAAAATGAAACTTAAAAAAAGGAAAACTATCAATATACAACCACGACCAAACTCTAAATAATAATCTACACCTTTCTAATTTTTAAATATATCTTTTATTTCGCTTATTCAAATTCTAAACAAGCAAATCATGACTTGTGTCGTTGTTAATTAAGATCGCGACATGTGTCAAATTAATAATATAAACTTTCTGATTGTAAGTTATTTATTTTTTAAAAATACAAAATACAAAAAGGAAAAAGAATTTTGTTTTATATAATGGAAACTAATAACATTGAAAAAGTAATGTAAGAGAACAAAAATAAAAACTACCAAATGAAAATAACAAAAAAGAAAAAAGAATTGTGTTTTATATAATGGAAACTAATAACATTGAAAAGGTAAAGTAAGAGAAAAACATAAAAACTACCAATAAAAAGTGTTAAATATAAAAAAAATATATGATTCATAATATATAAAATTAGAAGAATAAACATATGTTATCGTGTGTTTGGTCATTCTGTAACCCTCTCATTTTTTTAAAGGGATTGTTTATAAGATTTATAGGTAATATGAATCACTTTTGAATTTTTTAAATACGAATTACTAAACGTAATTCATGGATTACTAAACATGATTTTAATTTACAATCGAACTATACGGATCATAATTAAACATATTATCAATTTTAGAATCTAAATATTTTATTTTTTACCCGCGTATCACGCGAGACCTAATCTAGTATAATATAATTTGAAATAATAAACAATTATTTCATTTTCTGATTAAGACTCCAAATGGTGACCAGAATTGAGAAAAAAAAAAGAAGGAATATAACATTCCTCTTCATTCCTATTTTTTTACCATTTAGAAAAAATATTTGTTACATACATGATCCACATAATTTCTCTTCATTCCTTATTTTATGAAGATTTATAGAACAAATATAGGTTTTCATCAAATTTGACAAAGAATAAAAACAAAATGGCAAAATATATATTTTATGTAAATATTAGAAATAAACTTATAGAAAATTGACATTTTAACGTGAAATCTTCCACACTTAATTTAAGTTATCTTCTTCTATATACACATATATATATATATATATATGTGTGTGTGTGTGTGAGAGAGAAGGTGGTTTTCAGTGACAGCCCATATGAATTGGCATTGGATTAGGGAGTTTTTTGTTCTGTCCGAAAAGAACATGAGAAAGAAGATATCTTGTCTATATATGTCTGGGTCGGATTTTGAATTAGAGAAGGATAAGGGCTTTACGACTCTAGTTGTTCTCGTTCTCGTTCTCTATCTCTGGATAAGATTACATTTTTTCTTCCAGTTTATTATTTACTAGATATGGAGATGTGCGATGGACAGTGTTTCATTGACATACCTACATGAATAAATATTGTACACAAATATCAAGCATATGGATTAGTGGTATGCAATTGTATAAATTGTGAAACTAGTGCAGTTAGATGGTTTTAATGTTGTTTGGATTTAATGTGCTTCGAAGAGAAAACATTTTTAACCTCAAATATACGAATTTCAGATACAATGATATGCAGTCACTAAGATGTCCATATTACATGGTCCACAACTCATCATCCAATGGATTTCTTGTTTTGTCATGACTAAACTAATGTCTTTTTTTTTCTTAAGATTTTTTGTTTGACATCTAAACTATAACAAAATGGATTTTAAAATATAGAAAAAATAGAATTATAATTTGTTATAAACAAATAAATTGTTTTACGTCTTTCACAATATAGAAAATTTGAAAACAAAATATATGGGGATAATAATTACTTTTACTCAGTTTTTTTTTATTTTTGATCGGTGTCCACCACATTATATCCACCGAAACTATGGCTGCAACTGGTTGCACCTTTAGAGGAAAAAAATCAGAGGAAAAATAGATTCCTCTAAAATTTTACCATTTAGGTTAAAAATAAACTTGAGAGAAATCTATTTTTCCAACTCATTTCACGTTAGTTAGATGAACAAAGGCTGCAACTGGTTGTCTTCCAAAGTAACAAAATGAATAAAAATTAGTAGAAAAAATATAGAGGAATAATTTTCAACTTGTTACTCTCCTTATTAGTGGAGGAAAGTTTTTCTTAATTTTCTCTTCTTTGTTCATCTAACTAACGTGGAATGAGTTGAAAAAATAGATTCCTCTCAAGTTTCATTTTCAACCTAAATGGTAAAATTTTAGAGGAATCTATTTTTCCTCTGATTTTTTTCCTCTAAAGGTGCAACCAGTTGCAGCCAAAGAAGAGAAAATTAAGAAAAACTTTCCTCCACTAATAAGGAGAGTAACAAGTTGAAAATTATTCCTCTATATTTTTTCTACTAATTTTTATTCATCTTGTTACTTTGGAAGACAACCAGTTGCAGCCTATGAGTGAAAGAATGGTTTAGAGGGTATAAGATACTTTTCAACAACACAAAGTGCCTTAGTAGTTAGAAGTGCCTATTAATATAAAATGAAGTGATAAAAGTGCATATTGATATAATTTTCTCTCAAAAGAATTTAATTTAAATTTAACTATGATAAAATTATTAAATTCAACTAAAAAATCATAGCACACAAAATAACATTCAACAAATATTAAAAAGATAACAAGATATCAAAAATAAAGAAATAATTAAAGTAACAAAAAGAATACAAAAACAAAGAAATATACAAAAAATAAAAGGTTTGGAAAAGAGAGATGAAATCAATGAAAAATAAGTGAAAACAAAAACTAAAAATGGTAAATTGAGAAATTTAAAAGGTATTGCAAGATCGGGATTTAGAAAGAAAAAAAAATAAAAAATCAATGGATAGAAGAGATAATTAGAGTCATCATTTTTTTTTTTTATATAAAAACAACAAATAGAGAGTGTTCGTCGAAGTGGAGATCTAAAAATGTACAATATTATTTATAACACAAAATAAAACAAGACTCACGTGTAGCGCAGACTCTCTCTTAGTATATATAATTTTAGAAGTGGTTTAAAAACAAATTAAAGGTACAAAACTACGAATGGAATTAGTTTCAAGCGATAAGGCATATCCTAAACGTGAGAATTTATGTGGATCATGTAAAAGCGTGAGGCTTTATCTATTTATTATATATAGAAAATGCAAGATGTGATGAAAATTTCAAATTCAAGTGGAATCGAACTTTATATAAACCAAACCTCCATTATAATGTTTTATCACAACACAATAAAAGAGGAAAAAGAAAGAAAGAAAGAAAAACTAAGCTTTTTTATTCTCAAACCCTGATTAATCAATTATCTTCAGTTTACAAATGGGTCGACCAGACCAAAATCCGGTGATTCATGCACAAACTGCACCTCAACAGGCAGACGGAATACCAATGACCGGAGCGGTCAACAACCAACCATCGAACTGGACTTCAGGACTTTGTGATTGCATGAACGACTGTGAAAATGGTTAGAAATTTGAAAACCTTTCAAGGGGTAGATATTTGGTTTTTCGATTCGGTTCGGGGTTTTCGAATTCTGGAAAATGGGTTCAAACTAGAACTGAATTTTATTTCGTTACGGTTCAAATTTTTTTTTGGTTCTCGTTGTATTCGGATTAAATTGGTTTGGTTTTGGATTAAAAAAATAGGATAAATTAAAAACACAGAAATATTTTTTTTTAATTTTGAATATAAATATTTTAATTAACAATATCACTTTTTATTAAATTTGGATTTATTTGGTATGATTGCACCAAATTCGGATTCAGATTTGGTTTGGTTTTATTCGATATAAAAAAATTTCCACCGTTTGAGTTATTATAAAAGTTTGTTTCCCAACACTAATTTTATCTTACCGGTCGCTCCATTGTAACATATTGCTATATTCTAATCCGCGCGGATAAAGTTTTTTGTATACTAAATTTTGAAATATATAAAAGATGAAATGAAAAAGAAAATATAATTTAAAGATTATTGATTCAAATATATTAAATTTGTAATTTTTAAGTATTTAGTGAGATGGTAATATTTTGTTGATTTGTTATGCAATATGTGTTTTGATTTTTATACCATATTTCTAACTCGTGATATACAAAATCTAGATTCTAATCCGCGACGTGTACATGAAAATAATTTGTATACATTATTTTGTGAAATTTATATTGAGCAAACACTAACAAAACTATTAGACTTAAATTTTAATGAATTTTTTTATAGTTATGTGATTTATGTAACCTTAAATGATAACGAAAATAAATTGTTATAAAAGTTATATGATTAGAATATGAGTATGAGTTAGTTAAGTTTATATCGATGTAATCTTAATTGTAAACTTTGTTATTATGTGAATTTAGATTACCACATAATAACTATTTTATTGTTTTATTAAAATCAAATTTCACAAATTATATATTTATGAGTGTTAAAATAGGCTAACATGTCCTTTTAATCTGGCTCAAATCAGCATGTTTTGACAAACCAACCCACAAAGGACCGCAATTGTAAAAACATAACCCTAATCCGTTTCACCATATTATCGTATAATATAAATATTTACTAATTTTGAATATTTAAAATTTTATCAAGTTAAAATATTTTTTAATAATAATATTTATATCATTTGGTCTAATTATGGTTCAATTAAATAAACAGATTAAACCAAACATAATTTTTAAATTTGGACGTCATTTAACGTTTTAAACTTGGATTAAAATTCATTCTCTTAAGTACCAAAACAACCACGTACAAACATAAAATATACATTTAATCTCTACAATCATGGATTAATGTTATTATGTTTTAAATAATTTAATCAATTAAATAGAGATTAAATATTATTTATAAATATTATAATTAATTAGAATATCTAGATTTAACAATAAAGATATTATGTAGATTTTTTTAAGATATGTTTGACATGTATAACTATCCACATAAATTATAACCTTATATGTATTTATTAGTGGGTTAGCCGCGTTTCGCGCGATATTTTATATTTTTGTTTTTATGTAGTTGGAAAAGAGTTCGGCAATAATAAAATTTAGTATTTCACGAAAATCATTTTTGGTAATTATTTAGTATATCTAGGCATACCCTCTTCTATAGATGAGATGCACCATAAAAACTATTCAACTTCGTTGGAGTTATCAGCGTGAGGTCATATCCGCCGAAACATCTTACACTTGGACATCTAATGCTCATAACTAAGCACAACTCAAACCAACCACCAAATTCGGTCTACGTATCTAGATCAGTTAAATCCTTTGAAAATCCCTATATTTCATACAATGAAAAAGGAGAATAAATTTTCAAGGGTTCAAAACCCACATTAGAGAATAATTGATACATATACTTCATTTTCTCAAATATGGGTCGAATATCCATTCATCTAACATTAATCTCATTCCAGAAACATTTGACATCTTTCGGAGAAGCATTCATAATTCTCTCTCTCTCTCTCTCTCTCTCTCACACACACACACACATCAACGCGACAAATTGAACCACAAAACATATTTTGCCTGATTTAAATATAACATTCACTATCTTTCTTCTGTTTCCCCTTTTTGTGAGTTTCGATGTCTCCATTCTGACTTGAGCATTGAATTTTTTTTTGCAAAGACTTCAACAATTCTTTATCTCAGTGATTAACTTAAAAATGTTATCATGTTGAGATACCATCGTTTGCCTATCATGACAGGTATTCTTGCATACCCATCAAAGACTCAGAATTGTCATTCAAGCTTCTGGAAACTCATGCAAGTATTCATTAGTTGAATGATTCCTCATGCCCGAACACTAATTTCTAACCATATAAATGATTTTTTTTTAATTATCCTCTATAAAAATCAATTGACAGGATCACGGAAATTGGTCATAAACTATGATTAATTAGTAATTTTTTCTAATTATAATTCTTTAAACAATCGATTTTAAAATTCCTATACATTTCATTTGAAATTAATCCATATTGATTGTTTCAAGTTATATTTCGCAACATTTGTTTGTTTTTTTTTTAAATTAATTCATAATTTATAAACACTAAATTCTATAGTTTTCTTAAACTATATTTATAAACGGATAAAAATAAAATTATTAAATTAGAGTTTCTTTAGATCAATAATATATAAGCTATCTTTTATTAAAAAATATATTTTCAAGTTTCAGGAAAAACTATTATATTAGTGGATGGTAATTATTATGAGAATTTAAACATAATTACACAAAACATAATAAATCAACTAAAGTGGTTACTAAATAGCTTAAAATCAACAATATGAATTGATGATGTGTCATAATTTTAAACTATAAGTTGATTATGTGACAGTATGAGAAGAGAGTTTATTATACTTTATATATATAGATTTGTGTTTAGACACAAAATGTCTCTGTTTTAATAGTATAGATTTTTAACGCATTTGTTTTGTTTTCGATCAGCTCTCATCACATGTTGCTGCCCGTTCATCACGTTCGGACAGATTGCAGAGGTTATCGATGAAGGCGCGACCAGTAAGTAGGAATATATATAGCTATACGTACATGTATATCAATGTAGCATGCATTAATATTATTAATGTACGTGATTGTGGAATCAGCTTCTTACTAATCACAAAATCTTGCAAAATCGCGATTTATGTTTAACTTATTATAATGTCACAACAAAAATGCGATTTATCATTCTGTGTTTTTGTATACCAATTAATATATACTATATACGTGAAGGTTGTGGAACGGGTGGAATGTTGTACGGGTTGCTATGTTGTCTGTTTGGGATACCGTGTGTTTACTCATGCACATTCAGGGCCAAGCTCCGAAGCAAATTCGGGTTACCTGCTCCGTGTCCAGATTGTATCACTCATTGCTGCTGTGAGATTTGTGCACTTTGCCAAGAATATCGTGAGCTCAAGAACCGTGGCCTCGATCCTGCCATTGGTAATAACTAACCATTCAATATTTTTAAGTATTGTTTTTGTTTGTTAATGTTTAATTTGACTTAGTAATTGCTATATATTGGTGTATTTAGGATGGAGTGGGATTGTGCAAAAGCAGAGGATGGGTCAGCAACAAGAGATGATGGCTCCTCCCATGGGTCAACGTATGATGGGTTGACTTAAATGAATTTTATTACACCACATTAGAGATGTTAAAATGGGCAAAAAATTAACGGGTTTAAACGGACCTGTTTTGTGAAATGGGCCAAAAATCGTCGATTCAGCTTCTACCTTAGACTGTAAGTGCTTCGGCTTCGATTATGTCTGCGTAAATGTTTGTTTAATTCAGTTTTGAAATTCATACCATGCTGTTTTGTTGCCGCTTCGATTATGCATTTCGATTATGCGTTTCGATCCGACTACTTTGGTTCGATTCGTTCTACTATGCATGGGAAAAATACCCGAAATTGAAAAACCGAACCGGAACCGAATTATATTTTAGTCCACTGCAAAACAGTTTAAATAGACAAATTATTCCGTTTAACTAACTTTAAGTAGCGCGAATTAAATCTTAATTTCATACATTTTGAAAACGCTAGAGGTTATTAATAGATCAATTTTTTGGGTAATTCATAGATCGATCGAAACAAGATTAACTTAGAAAAGTGACAACATATATATAACAAAAAAAAACTAATAAAAGAAAGGGATATTTTGTTTAATAATCTAAAAACTTCTTATAATTTGAAAAGTAACCCATGTTTTCAAAAATTTGAAAACTAACATTTTTATTAACTAACAAACATGTAATATCTTTATAAATTTGAAATTAAAATAGATATTCAATATAGCTGATGATGAAAGAAGTGTCCAGCTAGTCATCGTTAGCATGATTTAGAAATTATATAGTTCGTTAATATTGTGATCAGTAAAGTTTTTTTCCTTATTAATTCATGTATCATTGTCTTGTCACTTTCAACAATCATGTGATTCAAGTCATTTACATTAATGCAATAAGATTTTTTCTTGGATGGTTTAAACGTTCGTTCTTTTATAAGATTGTTTATTTGTTGAATCTTAAAAGTCTGGAAGCTCATACTGTTTTTAACTATGTTATGAGAGAGATATTACATTAGTTCGAGAGTTCAACAAATTTAAACTATTTATTAGAAGCTAGACAAGAACAATGATTTATTCACTTATCAATTGATATAATATTTCAACAAAAAATAATAATGATAATGATTTCTTCACTGAACATAATGTTTTAGATAAAACAAGGTGAAACCCACCATTAAAAACTCTATATAATTGTATTCTAGTGCTACACTAGATTTATTCAATGATTATTTACAGCAAGCATTATTTATGATATTTTGGTAATTTGTAAATTTAAAAAGTTAGTTTTCAAAATTTTGAAAACATGATTTAGTTTTCAAAACACATTAAATTTTGGGAATATTGTTACAAATTTCCTCTAAAAGAAATGTACTCAGAAAGAATTGAAAAAAAAAATCAAAATTTTCTTCAACCGCAAACCTCAAAGGGCATAAAAGCAAACAGAGAAAGAAACAACAAAGACAAGTTAAGAGAGATAGACAAAGTTGTTGAAGACAATTCAGATGTTGATGGTCGCATCCCACAGCCGGAGAACTCCGTTCCGGCCACCGCTGCATATCCGTTTTCTCTCGAGATCTGACGCCACACATCTCACCTGAATCACAAATTTGAAGTCTCAGTAAAACACAAGGATTACAGCAAACAAAAAAATGTTAAAAAATGTAGCTTTCAACTAATGTGAAAAGAGGATTGTACCACGGCGGCTGTTCTTTGTGGTACTCTATAAAGTTGCCAGCCTGAGACTTTGGTCCCGGCGCTAGAAGGACGATGGAAAAGAGACATTGAGTTATCTGCTGCTCCAATGCCTAACCAATTTTCACCAGCGCTGATGGATAGCACAGAAGAACTATGAAGCGTTATGTTCTTCACGCATTTAATGCCTCCTGTAAACCAAGAAAACCAAAATATTACGGGATTATCAGGGACGCAACAATATAATGTCTGGTGCAGCTGATAGTTGGTGTCTATGATTGCAAGATGTGATTGTAACATTAGTGCACTAAATTTAAGCGAAGTGGGTCAGGTCAGAGTCGAGTGTTAATAATGAGATTCTTACCGTCATCATTTTCCCAAAAACGGAGCAATCCATCAGCCGAGCCTACAAGAAAAAAAAGACAGCAATGCACTAACTTAAGCTTTTGATATTAATTTTGAGATCACTGCTTCTCAATAATTCTTTTGAGAATTGGTCTAGTTGAAATCATCATGGACCTGTGATTATTCCTTTGTCAAATGTGGAGTATTCAACAGATTGTACTGGCCCAGCATGGCATGCCAAAACGGCATTGCATGATCCTATGGAGACAGACCACACTCTTGCTGTCCAGTCATCGCTGCCAGTAATCAAGGTATCTTCGACCATTCTAATTGATCTGCAGAATTGACACGATTTGATCAAACAAGTCACATATCTGAAACATCCTACAAAAGTTTACAAAGTAATAACTAAGAGTTAATATCAATCAATTCCATAATAAGATTAAGACAACCCTACAACCCGCAGATATGACATCATTAATAAGATTGTAAGAAAAGAATAAGCCATTGGTTTTGAGTTAATATATAAAGTCATAAAAAATGAAACATGTTGAAGACATCATTGTGAGGCTCACCGTATCCATTTTGTATGCCCTTTCAGTTGATGCATCTGCTTTCCTGAACCTGAACGAATATCCCATATATTCGCGACCCTGATTATTATCCAATCATTATAGCTGCATACGTAAGTGACATTCAACACAGAAACTCCATATGTTACTTATGTGTATTATAGCATACATACGTATCTCTGCCAGCAGCAGCCAAGATTCCTTTGGAATCATCATATTCAAACGAAAGAATGCCACTAGAGCATCGGCCAACAGTTGAGACACACATATCGGTTCGAACATCCCACATCTTAATTGTCCCATCATGTGAAGCAGTGAGGACACGTTCGCCTGAAAGCATCTTTACACAACTAACCTGAAATATATTTTTGGATGTACCATTAATAAAAGCTTCCTCTTTGGTGCCTTATAACTGATTGATAGTTATTAGTTGGTCACTCATATTAACTATACAAATTTATATGGTCGTTGATCAATGGTCAATACTGTGCAGGTGCCAGTGGTGGCAGCTCCAACAATTTCCAAATGGAAGTCCAATGATTGATAGTTATCTGTTTATTTAATTATGTCCGATAGTTATCTGTTTATTTAATTATGTCCATGTCTATATGTTTACTCTGTGTTGACCATTAATACTTTCCCCTGATGAATTGTCTCCTAATGTCAGAAAAACAAGAGTGTAGTGGAAACCTGTCCATCGTGGCCTTTCAGTTCTTCTAGAAGCTGAGTTGTCTGTTTGTCCCATACGATAACAGATCGATCATCTGATCCTGAAACAATCTTTGCTCTGTCAGAGCTTATGGCACGAACGGTTCTACATCAAAAGTTGAAAAGAAAAAAGAAAGTGCTGTCAAGGAAATCGCAACATATGACAAATGTAACGAAAAACCCACAGCTCCCGGGAGGCATTAAGGCGAAGACGAAATAAAGCATACCCAGTATGTCCTTTCAGAGTCGCTCGGAGTTCAGAGCCACGCAGACTTGGATCCCAGATTTTAACCTGCTCAAATTCAGGAAGCAATTAAAAAAGGATACTAGGTTGTCATTACCCATTCTGAATTAGCAGAAAACTAAGGTGTACTATATAAATTTCAAGAAATGAAAAAATGAAAGACCACAACATCCTATTTATACCGACCAGACAGTCTGTACTGCCACTGATAAAGAACCCAGCATCCTCACGATCGCCCACAAGATCATAGACTTCCCTTCTTGTCACAGAGTGCAATGCAGTGACAGCACCGCTGTGGCCCTTTAGAACACGTACATTGGTATGAATTTTCTTCTGTGCAGCAGCAGTTATGTCTGTTTTGCCAAGTTTAGTATATTGACTTCAGCAGCAACAAGCCAGAATGGCAACTACAAAGACAGAAGAGCTAATCATGTATATACCTGAAGAAGCATTATCAGAAACCCACTTACGAACACGACTGAACGAGTTCGCTCTTGACGCTGTATCTCTGCTAAACATACTCTGAACCCAACTTCTTCCAGAAGCTTCTGCAGGTTGCTGGGTTTCATCAGAGGCATCTGTTTTTGGACGTGGGGATGGCAACCCAGAAGATATGGACTGCTGCTTAAATGAAGAAGCGCCCCAATAGCCTACACGAAGTTGCTGAACATGTGACAAGAACCCTCTGAGTTTAATCTGAAAGAAAGTTCAATATGCAACAAAATTTATTAGGCCTCAGTTGATTAGTGTTTCCAAAAGTACGGGAAATATGAGTCACATTTCATTAACAGCAGAACAAAATATACAGAAAACCTAATTTACCAGTAATTTGTATCCAAGTTCTTGCTTCTCTGCTATTGTCTCTATCATGTTCCAAGCCTCTGTATCAGGAAGTCCCAAGCCAGCCTGCACAAGAGCATTAAATATGTGAAGAATATGTGTAGAATATGTCAACTCTGAAAATAAGAAATTTACCATATGTGATGCCACTATGATTAGTCTGGCTGTGACCAAAGTAGCATAGTTCACTGATCTGAGAGAGTACAATACAGGGTTACAGGAATTAGTAATTTCAATGATGATCAAATGAATTGGCAGTATAATGTAAGACACAACGAGATGATCTATGGTGACTACAATTGATTAGTTGATGAAGTATCCTTAAGGGGAAAATCGGAAAAAGACACGTATGACATGGAAATTACTTACAATCTATGAGCATTACAGACATTTAAAGACAAAATATCTACAACATATACAGAGTAAATTCCTAAAATCAAACTGCATTTTTCTCCAAAATTTTCTATAAAGTTTGAAAGACAAAAAAAAAAAAAAAAAAAACTGGAAATCATTATGGAGAGTTCCTTGCCAGAGCCAAAATATCAATAGAGAAAACCACATAATCATGTATGCTACAGAACGACTTTGATTTCCATGAAAAAGACCCCCGCCAAATTTACAGTTGGCTTCACCGGATCATTTATTAAATATAGTTCTCAGTGTGCTAGTGATCAGGAGTATGTATACGAACAAACAATTGATATAATGAAATGAATACAAGGTCTCAAGAAGACTCACTCATTGGCAGGCTGCTTCATGAGATACTCGAAGTAACCTTCCCAGAATCTGTCAGAAGAACTCACAATATGTCAATCCTTTATTTTCTGAGCAGCATCAAACTATTAATAAAATTCATCCCGCTGCTTGTTGTATTGCATACCTCAAATCCTCCCAGATGGGTATGGAGATGAGATGACGCTGAACATAGTCTGAGACATTATTGGCATCCTTCTTGAACATTTCTGCAGAAACTTCAAGTGCATCCTGAACTGTCGATAAATCATTTCTTGAAGCAGCACGGCTGACAGCCATTTTGAGCTGATTATAACAATGAAAAATAATTGTTGAAGAATGTAATTTTCAGAGTTTAATTATATATATGTTAAAATCCAAAAAAAAAAATTCATACATGGTGTTACCCGAAGATAAAACCCCTTCAATAACAGCCAAGACATCAAAAAGCAAAGCTAAATATGCACAGCTAAAGTGCTACAAACTAGGTCTACTAAGCCGGTATACAGATAAAAATACCTACCAATTCTTTGACCGCAATGAACTGCTCCTCAGTCAATCCACCATCCCAGCCCTGCAAGAAATAGATCAACTATACAGTAAGTTCAGCTCAGCAAAACTGGCTCAGTATATATGCCGTACAGTTGCTACGCTTACCGAATTTTTCAGATGCTCTCTTATACACTCGATAAAGCCACTCCCACCAATCCCCTCAGCATCAGATTCGATGAGAGCTACATGAGCAAAGTATGTGTTCAATTTTTTACAGAGACAATAACAGCTCTTGGGTTTTCACAGCAGAGACATAAATAACATAATCACAATGGCCACCATTTGGGTAGTATCTGGTTGATTAAGCATAACAATTTTTCGTTCACATTCCTTGTTAAACCATTTCTTGCGGTGGAGATTTTATGTACATTCATTCACATTCTCATTGACATTCATTCACATTCTCATTGAAATGGAACATACCCAAGATTGTGCCGTATTCGAATGAAGAAAGAGGATCTTCAGTTGAACCCAGTTTCAGAAGACGGAGCCATAATCCCTGGAAACCACAACAAACCAATGTAATCCGAGAATGGCATTAGACTTGCTCTTCACTGTTTCTTTTTTAAAATAAATTCATTCATATACTATGAGGACTGGAATCATGACTAAACCCTTCTGAAGGAGGTGTCAGCTGAAGGAGGTGTCAGCTGATTCGTTCAATTCAGAAACTTGTAAATTGAAATCTTTCAAAATACAAACAAAAAGAAACTGTACCTGCAACTTGACTTTTATATCCAAGACCATTCGATCTCTCTCTGCCTGCAAACAGTAGTTACAATATCATTAAAAAGAGAAGAAGTAACGGCATGGCATCTAGAACGGAAATCTTGTGGACCTTTTTCCATTTTCGATTGAGTTATCAATCTTACTCTACACAAGATAAAACAAGGCCAAAATGATTATGCAGAACTTGAGATAGCATCCAGTAAATCTCATACAGCAATTAGAGAAATCAATTTTCATTTGATATCCTAATTGAATTCTGTGTAATGATTGATGAGTTTAGTTTGATTCAATATCTATGCATGTCAGACCCATGGCACCTCTTCATGAACGATTAGTTTCAAGCCATGCATGAGCAACAAGATTACAGGCAACACTTACAGCCCTCTCCCTTGAACTAAGACTGTCTTCTTTGGTGTTCTTCCCTGGTGGTGAGCTGCAATTGGAAGATAGAGAAAATAAGTAAGGGAATCCGATCGCTGTTCCAAGCAAATCAGGATATACCTTGGAGGATGCCTTCCATTGGATTCAAGAGCCCCGCTTGCTGCTGCGAGGATCTGCTTACGCTTTTCTTCTTGTTCTTCTGACCTAACACTCGCAGGAAACCTATCATAGGTATACCTGGTGGCTGGCAAAAATAATAAAGATGAATCAGAACATGATCCCAAACTCGGTAGGCGGACAATTCTTCCCCAGAAGATATAGAACAGACTGAAAAATTCTTAATAATTTTTCTACTGTTATGCATACTAGACCAACTTGCGAATTTTTGTCTCTGTCCAACTACTGGCGGCAAGCCAAAGACCACGAGATTATGAAGAATCGTAAACCATCAATCAGATTTCTTTCATTCTCGGTAGTTTCTTATAAGTGAACAGCCTCAATTTGATATCAGTCAGCTTCTGCGATCTAACAAATTCTACCAAACAAAAGATCAAAATGTACCTAATTCTTCAACATCTGGCTCAGCTATTGTGATTATCTCAGGCTCCATAGAAGATTTAGGCAGAATTGACATCGCATCCTGACCCCTTCCAACTGCATCTTGTAACTTCTCGAGGAGATTAGTACTGTTCTCATCAGAGCCTAGACGCCTTTCAAGGTAATCGAAGAATGCCAAAGAGCCCAAGAATTGAACCAACTGAAAACAATGGAAGAGTACAATTATCCAATAACCAACAATTATTCAACATATAAAACGTAACTTAGATTATTCAACACTTTTGGATAAACACAGTAAATAGTTAAAACTCAAACGTAAAATATGAAAAGACAGTTTACCATACAGATTGGAACAATAGAGAGCAAACAGGTTGAGTTATGAAATGCAGTAACTGTAAATATATGCCTTGACCATACATGAAACAGTTAGCTTACCATAGGCTCCGGTGGCTGATTGGTGGATCGAGACCGTCTCTTCAGAAACGCATCAGTGCTAAAAACTTTGTTTTCCTGACAAAAGACTCCATGTAAATAAGAAAAGGTGCGCAGAAGGGGTGAATAAATAATATAAGTAAAGAGAAAAGTTCTCATACTATGAAATTGCGGTAGCCACCCAAGATAGATGCAAAAAACTTTAAGAATATAACCCTGCGAAAGGAAATGGATTTTGTATAACAAACAGAGAACATGAGTACCAAAAGGTTTCCATGGAGAAAGAAAACTTAGGCAAACATATGATAAAGTTTCCTAAAAAGTCACCTGAGTTGAAGGTCATGATCCTCTCCCCAAGGTTTGCTAAGGCTTTTAGAACACTGCTCAACAGAATTACCAAAGCCCCTCAAGTGATCGATCCCCACAACATTGGGGTGCAGTAGTTTCAAGATATCGTTTCGCAAAGCGCTAAACTCAGGCTCCGGTATCGGAGGTATCTCCTCAGAAGTAGTGATTTGGTTAAATTCAAGATCCACCACTACAACCTAAAAGTGGGAATGTTGTGAGACCAATATCAGATAGTGTAAATTTTTAAGAGGATAAGTATAACGTAGAATTAGACTCACGCCATCCATAGCAAGATTGGATGTATCGACATCAGAGTGGAGACCCATCATATAAGGTGTTGGTGCATCAATGTAGTCTACTCCACTAAAAAATAGTAATGGAATGTAGACTTGCTTCAGACACATACAGCAAAACAAAGAATACAGATTAGAAGAAATGTTTTAGTCAGTAGAAATGCAAATAGCTTTGCTTGTTCCCATCTTGTATCTATAATTAAGATATCCAATTTTCGTTCACAATGTAATTCTTGGGTTAGTAAGCTCACAAATGAGTTCATATTTGTTTTAAGGGACTAATTGAGATCTCATCAGTGTTATAAGACATACCTGCCATCGGAAAGGATAAATCAAATGACATATGGCTTCTGACACCAGAGTCAAAAGCGAATACCTATTGAGATTCACAATAAAGCAAGATAAGTGTGAGGCTTAAACAGAGATGATATGCAAATATTAACCGTTTTCAAAACAAAAGTAAAAATGTTAATGCAAATTATTAAGGGTAGAACACGCTTAGAAAATGTCACTTAAACTCATTCTTTCTCTAAATAGAGAAAGTTACTTGTTAGATCGAAGCAAAATCCTCCTTTCAACTAGTACAGATGTAAACAGTTTAATCAAGTTGTCAACATCCAGGCACTGTACAAGAGGTTGGAGAGATATCTGCATTCAGTAAAACCATGCCAAACATTACATAACAAATTGGAGAAAAACATACAAGAAATAAGGAAATCGAAAATTTCCAAAGCTGATACTACAAAGTGGCTAAGCAAAAGTATCCAAAACAGATTAAGGAGACAAAAGCACGAGTCATACATCTGCCTGAGGAAGACTGTCCTCTGGAGGTGCTTCCACCGAGAGCAGGCAATTCTCGACAGCAAACAAGACTCTGTCTTTTCCGGGAGTCGGCAATGGCACATTAGATACCATATAGGCGATAATTTCCCACAATGGTTTACTGAAAAGGTTGAATGGTATTAACATCAAGTTCAAACAGAAGAATGGGGTTTGTATTCTTTTTTATCTTTTTTACAAGGATAAAATCAACAAAAAAAGAAAATGAAAAGCCAATGCAACATATCAAATAAAATAATATAAATAAGCAGTAACACAACGCAAAATCCAAGTTAGATATAGATAAGACGAAGATGTTTTTAAGGATAGTGTTTACCAGCTTCCTTCAGAGGAGAAGCAAAGAACAAAAATCTCTTCGAGAGAATCTCGAAGAGCACGGAAATTGGGGGCGTGAGACACGATACAGAGACACTTGTCTGCGTGTGTATTCGGTGGTAAGCGATAAGCTTCAGTAATATCCTCACAGACTCGATCCCGAAATGCAATGCAACTGACAAATATTTTCGATCCATCACCCTCTGTGGAAAAATTGATTAAGATAATCAGCAAGAGATCACCCACCACAGTAGAAGCAAGCGTATACAAAGCGAACCAACTTAAATCCAACATGGCATGAAAGGAAATACAGACAAGACAAATGAGTGCAATACGACTCCTCCGTTAAAACAATCACAGCCACATTGCAAAAGCAAATAAAATTCCAAGTATGCAATCTAAGGATAATCACATACCCGTCAAGACTATGGGATAGCTCCGTGGGAAACTTGCAGGGTCACTGGAAACAAAACCAGAAGAATGGAACGCCACCCCAGCAGGAAGAACACACTAGCCAAAAGAAAAGAAGCTAAATCATGAAAATCTGCCTGAGTTTAATGTATCTAGTCTCACCCAACAGAAGAAAACAAACTCTCATAGACTTCAACTAATCAAGCACGTCTCATTCTCGAAAAGATGATTCATTTCAATCTGGACCAAAATAAAAATTAAGCATCTCCAGTTACTAAATGCTTCACTTAGCAATACGGAAGAACGCTTGCTCGTTTCGTCCTAACTAGAAAAAAAATACACAAGAAACCTAGCAACTAGACAAAACTTCTGATCCAGTTCGAGGTTCCACATTTCACCACCGCTTAACAACAAAGCATCAACCTAAACCCCAATAAAAATCCTCCAAAATCTCGACGTAACATTCAAAAGGCTTTCTCCAACTTACAGTAGGAAGCTGAGGAGGAGGGGGAGGGTAGAGAGAATGATCAGAAGGAGGGAACTGGTCTAGAAGCGAAGGCAAGTAATTCGTATCCAATCCGTGGAATCCAAGATCTCCATCCAGGGTTCGCATCTCCGGACCAAGTCCGCAGACGACGAAATACTCGAAGATCCGACCCATTTTCCTCCTCGAGATCTAAACCTGGGTGCTAGAGCATGATCCGAAATTTCAATGGAGATGAATTTTGGCGGATTTCGTCGAAGATGGAGATGAAGTTGCTTCAATTCGCCCTCCCTATTTTTTCTTACTCAGTTTGTTTTCAATTCACACAAATTACCAACTAATTATTTTTTAAAAGATTTTTTATTTGAAAGTTTACAAAATATCAAAAAAAAAAAAATTGACGTGGCTAAAATGCTTCAATAAGATATTTCAATTTATTTCTAAAAATATTTTTTTTACCATTCACCCAATTTATAGGATTTAAAAGAAAAAAAAATATATAAACCTATAGCTTCCTCCACATTATCTTAACAAGAAAATCTATAGGGTTTAAAGTAAAATAAATAATTTTAAAAAAGCACACATATCTAAGAGCAAATTTGGTGTTGAAATAACACCAAATTTGGTGTTTTATAGTTTCACTTTATTTTTCATCTCCAACCACAACACCAAATTTCACACTAAAAAAAATATTTTTATTATTATATTATTAAATTAAGATTTTCTTTATTTTTTATAAATTTTGATAAACACTAATTATTTTTATAACTGATTAATTATAAATTAAATATACGATTACAATCGATAAAACTAAAAAAAGTGAAAAATAAATTACATCGTACTAATTCTCAGAATTAGTATATTCGGACCATAAGTGTTCAATTAATGTATTTCAAATTTCAATATAAACTTCCCGGTCCTTGATTTGCATGTGTCGTAATGTTATGTCATCTTCATCATTCCAAGAGGAGTCATCGCCATCCCCTGGTATGAATTCATTATATCTAAATACAAATAGTGAAGAAGCCACTTTTAATTTATCTCAAAGACCTATGGTATGAAAAAAGCAAAGAGAAAACAACAATCTGAGGAACAATTTAAACAAATGATGAAGCAAAATGATAAGCTTATCAAAGCTATTGCTAAATGTACTTCTGAAAGAAATGAAATTCAAAGACAGAATGTCGAGGTACAAAGAATGAAACAACAGCATAAAATATTATTCGCGGATTTGAGTTCTATAACTGATTCAGCGTGTCGTGCGTATATTGAAAATGAAAGAGCGGTAATTTTGAAAAGAATAGCACCAACAAACCAATATGAAGAACATAGAGAAGGTTCTCAAAACCAATATCATGTATCTCAATATCGAGCATCTCAATACCAAAGAGATCAAGCTCAAGGAAAACAAGTTCAAGGACAACAATCTCAAGGTGAAGACCAAAGATCACCAAGTGACGAACCAGAATTTACACAATACTATAATTATCTTAGCGGAAATGATTTTCCCGGATATTAAATTTATCGTTTAAATTTATATTATGTCCTTAAAAATTATTGTGTTGCATTTAGTTTTATGTTTTTTTTTTAATTTTGTAATTTGATGTTTCCAGTGTTTAATTGGACTTTAATATGTATTTTAAATCTTAATCAATTTGCGTATTAATTTAGATATTTTGTGCAAATTAATATTTCATTTGTGTTATAAATAAATTGTATATTATTAAAAGTGAAATAGTATAAAAATATTAATGGTATATTTATTTTTTTTGTTACATATTTAATCAATGAATAAACAACAAACTAATCATAATTATTTAATTAAAAAATATATATTTTAATGTTTGGCGTTATGAACAGTGTCACACCATATTTGGTGTGACACTGTTCATAAAACAGGGAAATTGCTCATTTAATTCATGAACTATTTCCTCTGGCTCAATTTATTCCTCAACTATCGCTTGTTCAAAATAATTCAACAAGTTGTAGTTAACTGTGCAAAATTGGGATTAACAAAGTCAAGCGCTAATTACTAAATGGATATAAGTACACTAACTCCTTCAATTCAACCCCAAATGGGTTGAAACTACTTCTATTGTAAATTTAACTCAGTTGCCTATAACTTTCATGAAGAGCGCCATATCTAAATTCAAAGGAAAGACTTTCATCCGAGTCGATCTTATAGACACATATTCTTGATGCAAGATTGACTCGGATAGAAACCTTCCCTTTAGATTTACCTTTGGAGCTCTTCATCAAAGTTATATAAAATTGAGTGAGCTTTCCAATGAGAATAGTTTCAACTCATTAGAGGTTGTATTGAAGAAGTTAGAGCCGATTTAGTGGATATATATCAATTTAGTGGTTGTAACTCCTTCAATACAACTCTGAATGAGTTGAAACTACTTCCATTAGAAAGCTCACTCAATTTCCTATACCTTTAATGAAGAGCTCTGAAACTAAATCCAAAGGAAAGGCTTCCATCCGAGTCAATCTTGTATCAAGAATATGTGTTTAGAAGATCGACTTGGATGGAAGTTTTTCCTTTGAATTTAGATATGGCTCTCTTCATAAAAGTTATAGGCAATTGAGTTATATTTCTAATGGAAGTGATTTCAACTATTTCGGGGTTATATTGAAGGAGTTACAGCTGATTTAGTGGACTTATATCCATTTAGTAATTAGCGTTTGACTTTGTTAATCTTGATTTTGCGCAGTCAAATACAACTTGGGAAATTATTTTGAGCAAGCAATAATTGAGCCTACGGAAATAGTTCAGGAATTAAATGAGCAATTTCCCTCATAAAACACCAAAAAACCAATTTTACCGTCCAAAATGCCGTCTGATTAGAGATGATCTCACACCAAATATGGTGTTATGCCGTTTCGTTGGAGTTGCCCTAAAGCTTCCTCCACATTATTTTATAAGGAACATCTACAAGGTTTGAAGACAAAAAAACATATCTACATTAAATAGGGTTTAACATCTTTTTTTTTTGGTCCAAACTTTTTTTTTCAATTTTCAAATATTAGACAAAATAGTAAATACAGTTGACCTCTCTATTTTTTTTTAGTTGACCTCTCTTATTCTTTACAAAAAATAATAAATAATTTAGATTTAATTTAGATATTCGAATTTAAATAACATTCTCATAATAATGCAGATAATAAACAAAATATGTTATTGTATATTTTTATCATAATCAATTAGGCTAAAATTTCAAATATTTGAAATTAGTAAATATTTATATTATACGATAATATGAACTAGCGAGTTAGTATTATATTTTTATAATCGTTGTCCTTTCCGGGTTGGTTTGTCAAAACATACAAAATAGTGGGATAAATCAAGGCATATTAAAAGGACGGATTAACCCATTTTAACACTCATAAACAAAAATATTGGTTGTGTAATAATCTCGATTCACATAATAACGAAGTTTACAATTACATCGATATATAATTAACTAACTTATATTCTTATTATACTAATATACACCATATGGCAATATCATATGGTTTTTATAACAATTTATATTTTTTTTAAATAACAAACGTTGCTATTATTTAAAGTTAAAGTTACAAAATCACATAATCATAAAAAAAAATTCATTAAAATTAAAGTTAAACTATTTTTGTTAGTGTTTGGTCTACATAACGTTTTTATACAGAAAAACAATGTATAAAAAATATATTGCCCCACAGAAAACACCTATTAGAATCTAATTCGCATAGCACGGGTTAGAAATATGATATAAACATCAAAAGAAACATCAAAAGACATTGCACAACATATAAACAAAATATTATATTCTCACTAAAAACTTAAGAATCACAAATTCAACATATTTGAATCAATAATGCTTTAGTTATATATTTTTCTCATTCTCATTTTTTTTTTCAAAATTTAGTTTAAAAAAAAACTTTGCCCATTTTGTATATTTCAAAATTTAGTTTAACAAACTATATCCCATACAGACGTATAACTTTATTCGAAAGTGTATTATAAACATCAAAACATATTTCCCACAATAAATTAACAAAATAATAAATTTTCACTTGCACGGTTATAAATTATAAATTAAACTTCTTTTTAAAAAAAACTAAATTTTGAAATATACAAAATAGAAAATAGGGTTTTAACTTTTTGTTTTTTTTTTATTTTCAAATGTTAGACAACATAGTAATTAGTAAATACAGTTCACCTCGCTCCTTTTTTTTTTTTAGTTGACCACTCTCCCCTTCCTCGCACCATCTTTGACATTGTCTTGTGCAGAAAGCCTCTTGACTATTTCACCACTCCTCCTACTATACATTTTCTCCCCTTGCTATTTCCCATTCTCTACACCGATCGAAAAATTCGCGTGATTTTGATCGGAGAATCCCAGAATGGAGCCAGATCCTCTCGACCAGCAGCAGCTACAGCGAGTCCACGGCCTAGTCATAATCACTCTCCCACCGTCCGATGATCCTTCTCAAGGCAAAACAATCTCTGCTTTCACCCTCGCTGACCACGATTACCCACCTGAAATCCGCCCCGAGGACGAGCAGAGCCCGAGTTTTCAGCCCGACCCGCTTCACCAAAACCCGCAATCCGGACTCTGGTTCTCGGATCTCTCCATGAGTTCGCCGAGATTAGTTCTGGGTCTTCTCGGTATCTCGCTTCTCGCGATTGCTTTCTACGGCTCTGTTTTCCCCAACTCTGTTCACATGTTTAGGGTTTCTGATGAGAGGGACGGTGATGAGGATAATCGCCGTCAAACGACGTCGTTTGTTTTCCCTGTGTACCACAAATTGAGAGCTCGAGAGATCCCTGACCGGAACTTAGCAGAAGCTTTGGGTGCAGTAGAAGATGGAATCTTTGTGGAATCAATTGAACAAGAGCTGGTCAACTCTGTAAAAGTCAACGATGTTTTTTCTGCAAGCGCTGGTTCTTTGGGCTCCTCCACCACGATTTTTCCCGTCGGTGGAAATGTGTATCCAGATGGGTATGACATTGCATGTTACATACAAATCTTAAAATCTGAATGTTGTATGTTCCTTAAAGCACAAGAAAACAAAGCTTTGTTGTTGCAGGCTCTATTTCACACGGATTTTTGTTGGAAACCCTGAAAAAGATGGACACTACTTTCATCTTGATATCGATACTGGAAGCGACTTGACTTGGATACAGTGTGATGCGCCTTGTACTAGTTGCGCTAAGGTAATGATCCAGTTTTTTTAGATTTTAGGAGAATTATCTCCGTGAAATTGGTGATGAACAGTCTGGGTTTTTGGTGGGATTTAGGGAGCAAATCAACTATACAAGCCACGAAAAGATAAGCTAGTGGGTTCTGCAGAACACTTATGTGTAGAAGTGCAAAAGAATCAAATGACAGAACATTGTGAGAGTTGTCAACAATGTGACTACGAGATTGAGTATGCTGATCTTAGCTCTTCCATCGGAGTTCTTACGGAAGATGAGCTTCATATCAAACTCCACAACGGATCACTTGCCGAGGCTGATGTAGTTTTCGGGTAGCCATCACTCCCGTTAACAATTTTTTATTTTGTTACGGAATATCTGAGTGTTTCATGTTGTGACTTTTGCTTTCGTGATTGGAACTTTAAGGTGCGGATATGATCAGCAAGGCCTACTGTTGAACACTCTGCTAAAGACAGATGGGATCCTCGGTCTGAGCAGAGCGAAAATTAGCTTGCCTTCTCAACTTGCAAGCCGCGGTATCATCAACAATGTGGTTGGCCACTGCCTTGCCTCTGATCTAAACGGTGAAGGGTATATCTTCATGGGCAGTGATTTGGTTCCATTACACGGAATGACATGGGCTCCTATGCTTCACCATTCTCACTTGTAAGTGCATACAGTAATCGAAAACGTCAAATCTTGGTAAATTCATGGTGTGTCTCAGCTTAGAATCGCCTAACTTGGATGCTTGTTTCAATTTTTTTGGAATATTGGCAAACGTTTCAATCTTGGCAACTTACACATTCACACAAAATTTACATCTTCGGGTTCTTTCAGGGAAGTTTATCAGATGAAAGTTACAAAAGTGAGTTACCGGAATGCTATGCTTAGCGTAGATGGCGAAAACGGGAGAGTAGGGAAAGTCTTATTTGACACAGGAAGCTCTTATACATACTTCCCTAACAAGGCTTATTCCCAATTGGTCACATCAGTAAGTAATCACATTCAGAAACTAATCAGTCTTTTTCTTAGATGAAAATCTTCTTCTGGTCAATGATGTTTTTTGATCTTTGTTGGTGCAAGCTTCAAGAAGTTTCTGGTTTAGAATTAAAACGAGACGAATCAGACAAAACACTGCCTATATGTTGGGAACCTAACTTCCTGATCAGGTACTTTCAGGAGCATATGATTTTTTTTCGAGAATCAATTTGAATAAAAGATCAAATCTTTAAAAGTTAATAATGGTTGGGTTTTCGATATGCAGTTCCTTATCGGATGTTAAGCGGTTCTTCAGACCGATAACCCTCCAAATAGGGAGCAAATGGTGGATCATACCAAGAAAACTTGTGATTCAACCCGAGGATTACTTGATCATCAGCGTAAGCACTATAAAAGCTCTCACCATTGTGATCTGCTTCAATTTTGTTTTTGGCTTTATTTATTTGAGTTCCTTACATACTCTTTGATGCAGAATAAAGGAAATGTATGTTTAGGGATATTAAATGGAAGCAGTGTTCATGATGGTTCCACCATTATTCTTGGAGGTAAAACAAACATTTATTTGTAAACCAAAATTTTTTGTATGGATCACAATAATCAATCACGGAACTTGTCATTTTGTGTCTTTATATAGACATATCGATGCGTGGACACCTGATCGTTTACGACAATGTAAAACGGAGAATCGGATGGATGAAATCAGATTGCATTCGGCCTCATGAGTCTGATCACAATTTACCTTTCTTTCAAGGATGAAGGATCCATAATTCTTACATATATGTTTTGTATAAACTCGACACTTACTATTAAGTTTCATGGGCTTCCAACTCAAAACCAATTGACAATGAGTGGATTGGTCTATGTCCATTATATATTACTTAGCATCCCTTCCAACTTTCGATGTGGGATAATATTTTCTAATACGCCCTCTCGAGATGATGGCTATTTGCCTATCAATCTCGGTATGTTCGGGCATGAATCGATGTACCAACTTTGGGTCGGATCGATAATAGATCGGGTTGGACAGTATGGATCGGGTTCTGATACCATATTAAGTTTCATGGGCTTCCAACTCAAAACCAATTGGCAATGAGTGGATTGGCCCATGTCCCTTATATATTACTTAGCATCCCTTCCAACTTTCGATATGGGATAATATTCTCTAATACTTACCACGCGAGTGTTCAATTGTAGTGCGTGTAATTAGGTGTAAATCACACACTCTAATAGAAAAAATATATATATATATATATATATATATATATAAATAAATAAAAGATTAATCAAGTTTTTAAGTTACACTCCTTTTGCTTCCGGAAATTGCATGTTTCCAACAGATTGTTACAACTAGTGGTGGACATTTTATCCGAACCAAACCGAATTTTGATCGGCACAAACCAAACCATAATTAATATCCAACCATTTGGTTATATTTATTCTCAACTCAAATAGTTTGGTTCGGTTTTAAACCAAACTGAACTGATAAACCAATTTTTTTATTATAATATTTAATTATTTATATTAATTAATATTGACTAATACTCATATGTGTAATTCTAAATCTCACGATTTTTTTTTCCTTTTTTTCTTTTTTCTATAGATTAATTAATTAATAATTTTATATATATATGATCTTAAAATTTAACTATGATGAGTGATGACATCAAAAAAATATTATGATCGGTGTTGGGTCTTATTTTCTTTTTATTTTATAAATAAGTTTGGTTTTGATATGATTGAGTTTTTAGCTTTTTTTTTATGGTTTTTAAGTGTTTGATTTAAATTATTGAATTTACATTTTCATAAGTGATTTGTTTTTAAACCGAACTAAAACCAAAGCAAATCGAACCAAATATAAACTAAACTGAGCACAAACCGAACCAAACTAATTTTGGTTGAGTTCAGTTAAATTTTTATCAAACCCGATTTAACCGAACCGAAACCAAACCAAAACCGAAATGTCCACCCCTAGTTACAACCACAAGGCGGCAGAGATATTTCAGTTACAATTGCATAGTAGGTGTAATTCTATCAGAAAGGTTTATTACGGATCGGGAAGGAGTTTACGGACTCAGATCCTCCGAGTTCTGTGTTTTTTTTTTTTGCTCTCTGGATAAAAAAACCTGATGCACTTCGTTTAGCAATGTTAATGAAACAGTGAGTTTTACTCTCCATTAATCATTTAACTCGGTTAGCATTTGAAGTTTACTAGGATTTAACCCGCGCTAATTATAGCGCGGAGTCATTTTTTTTAAAGAAATTGTTTTAAAATTTAAGAAAATTACTTTTATCTGAATTTTACAATATAACTAACTAATGATTATAGATAAAGCTGTCAATTTGTAATAATTTATCTGTTTAACCCGTTTTGCAGTGAACTAAAATATTATTCGGGCTAACCCGCAAAAACATATAATCTTGAAAACATAACTCTAATATGCAATGTTAAATGACTCTAGTTTTTGTGGTTAGTTTACGAACTCTTACAAAAAATAGTTTTCTTTTGTCTAACTTTTTATAAAATTAGTAAAATATTTTTCAAATTTTGTTTTGATATATATTCAAATAAAATATAATAAATTATAGTGAAAAATATAGCAAGATTTTGAATAGATTTTTTTTTTTGAATATATATGAATTTTTTTCTTTGAATATATATAAATTGATTATTACTTTAATATATATAGTATTAAAAATAATTAAGAAATTAAATAATAAATAACTTGTTTAATGCAAAATATATACTTTTTATATTCTAATCAATAATTTTAAATGACTATTATATCCTTTCCTATTTCAATTATTCTTTGTTATTTGTAATGGCATTTCATGTAATAACTTACAAAACAAAGTTCATTTTTATAAATGTCTTCTTAAATAATATTGTAGAGATTTACTTTTTTTAATAAGGTGTGATTTTTTTTTTTTTGTTTTGCAATTTGTTTCCATATTTGCGCGAACGAGGAAGCTATATCGATTACAAAAACATCAACTGCTTGCTTTTGCCGAGCAGAGCGAAAGAAATTTGGTGTGGCGAGATAATGAGTAAGGTAGTTTTGGCGAGATGTTATCCGCCGAGGCTAGAGAAGAAGAGGAAGAAGGAGAATAAGAGGAAGAAGCACACTCTTGCTGACTATGAGTTCAAGGAGAAGAGGAAGGAGCAAGAACAGAGGGGGTTTCGTAATCTGGTGTGTGTTGCTAAGTTTGATGCTTCTTATTGGCGTCGAGTGTGGCAATCCGATGTAAGTCTCTCGTTTTAGGGTTTAGTCTTCTTATTGGTCTGACTATTTCCTGACATAACATCATCAAGCCTAGTTTATAAATATTCTGATGTGTCTTAGGGGTTCGATGTCGATGGTTTGGAGTCATCCTCCCCTGAGCGAATGCTAGTTTTCAAGTGCGAGAAACCAAATGATTGTCCCCTTATAGTGCACCTTTATATATGCTAAGATAGGCCTTCATCGTTACATTATGCTTCAGGTATGTAAAAACTACGTGCTTGAGGGTTTTGGTGAGTGAACAAAGAGAGATTGCATAGTTGTTGTTGTGTAGGTAAGCTTGGGTAGATTAAGAATTGGTCAGTGATGAACCAACGTGTTGGTATCCTGTAATCCTGATTAAACAACTTGTAAGAAATTTGTTTAAACGATTTATAATAAAAGCAAATAGGTATTTGCAGAATCTCGTGTTTTGTTCAGTGTGTTACATACATGTTCTAGTCTTTACAAAGTGAACCACTTTGCCAGCTTCAAAATCATCATGATCTTAGATTTTATTAACAAGTGATTGTCCTTGCCGCATTTAGCTCCTCATCTTTTCATCATTGAAAATATAGTGGTTTTGGAGAATCAGAGTCTGGTGGAGTATTTAATTTTTTGCGAGCTTGACATTCCTCCTTCTCAGATGGCTACTCTCTCGTCGAGAAGTAAGAGATTCTTCATGAGATTCTTCATCCTTGCTTTCAGCTATCAACTTTTTCAACTGTGATTTCATAGAGGCTAGAAAAGAAACTTCAAAACTGAACCTCAATTGTTGCGTGTTTGGGTCCCTCTTCCTCCTTCTCAGCTGACTTCTCTCTATGGAAGAAGTACAAGAAGATGTACAAGATTCTTCGTAGTTGGCTTCAGATATCAACTTCTCTAGTTGCCTTACCAAAGAAATTAAAACAACTTGGATAGTTGTGTTTTTGGGTCCTGCTGTGAGCAAAGCTATGATCCCTCAGGGACATCGCTTCTAATTAAAGTTTTCTTTAGGACATTGTCATAATCCTGATCAGACAAGAATCCCACCCATTTTCGAACCTGAAACAGCAATCATCAAATGATTGTACACGTATATACTTCAAAACTTAGAAAAATATAACATTTCATGGTCACCGGATAAATGCAAACCTTTTCAGCACTTAGTAGAGTAACCAAGCGGCGTATACTATCAGCAAGAGACGATGAAGTACTGAGATGTTCAAACCTTTTCATTTCCTCTATTAGACGAGACATATCGGATGTACAAGCCTTCTCAGCCAAAGATATGCCGGTATAGCTAGCCCAAAGCGAGCTGAAATCTCCAGATAAAGCAGTTCAAGAATGTTTCATGCAAGTTCTCAACACCATATAAATTGCCATTATCCATCTCTAAACTATGACCAGGCCCGTCTTGATAATATTGACGACCTTAACCAAAATATGAAATATATGGACATTTTATTTATATTATAAAAATATAACAAAATTAAAAAAAAATAAATGTACTAAATGATTATATGTGGTTCGTATTCATATACGTTTTTAGTATCATTATTCATTCGTGCAAGTTTTGAGCATGACATTTTGGATAGGAGAAGTCATTATCGACTTAAATAAATTATCAACTTGGCTTAAAAAGAAAAAAAATACTAAAAAATAATAATACAAAAACGGAGCCGATCGTTAGATCATTGTAGTTCAAATTCAGAAGTCTATGATAGACTTGAATAATGGAAGCACTTTGGCTTATAAGAAAAATAAAAAAACGAGGAACGAAGCTCGATAGCTTAGAAAATGAAAAAAAAAAAAAAAAAGAGGTGCACAAAGCTCCAAAAAAATGAAGAAAAACGTGTTTTGAGAAAACAATAGCATCATGGATTAAGTTTGATTGGTGGATCAAAACTCACACAAATAACATGTTTTGATACCATATTGAATATAAGAATATTGTATTGTGTTGTGTTATTTCATATGATGAGAATTACATAGCTATCTATAGTAGAGCTATAATAAATGAGAAAATCATAGAGAATAATTATAAAGAGTAATCATAGGGATATTGATAGATGATTATCCTTAATACTTATGTCATTCACATCACAAAATTAGGGTTTCTATGGATATGTTCGTACTATCGCACGACATTTTTGCTTTTCGTAGTATGTTATAATCAGCATTTTCATTCCATATAATTTTTTAATAATCTTGCATTTAGATGGAACTATGGCCCAATGAAGACAATTTCCAAGTGTGATTGTCTTAGTTCTTATTTCTCATATGTCATTGGCTTCTTGAAAAGCCATCTCTTCTTCGGAAGTATAGTTTGCATTTGTTGTTTTCATCGGATATTGAAAAACCTTTTCTCTTTGAAAGTAGAATTTGCATTTCCTGTTGTCGTCACCAGTTTCTTGGAAAGCCTCTCTGCTTTTGCACTTCCTCTAGCAGCATCTGAAAAAACCTTCCCAACTCGTAACATGGGTTCTCTCTTTTTTGTGCTTGATTTGCATCATTTGCGCTATAAGATTCTGAAGTTGAAGAAGAAGCATCACTCTTTTTCTGTTTATCTTCTTTCAGTTTCCCTTTTTTATCATATGCGATTCGCTTAGAATTATCAGATAATAGACACCAAGCATCTAAAACCAGCTTAAAGGCGCCTTCCGCACCATTAAACTTGTTCTTGTCCGAATGAAGCAATAAAAAGCTAACTTTTTGTAATGTTTCTTGTAATGGCACCCCCACACTTTTATGTATTTGTATAAAAACACATTACTTTTCCAAAGTTCACATGAAACATTTCCAGTGACTTTGTGTGGTATTTAGTTCAGGATATAACTTGTGGTAAGCAATGTTTCCCCCCCACATTTCTGGACTAACCCAGATTCCTGCAACATTGCATTCATCATTTCCTTGAGAGTTTTGTTCTTTCTTTCAGCAACTCCATTGGATTCAGTTGAGTAGGGATCAATCGTTTGATGGATACTACCATGTTCATGTCCTCTATCACTTCAAACTATGTTGATAGTTCTTTCGAGTTGGTTTTCAACCTCGAGTTTAAACTCCTTGATTTTTCCAAGGTCTCGTATTTGCTTCTTAGCAAATAGACATAACTATATTTCGTACAATCCTCAACGAAAGTCGCGAAATATTTCTCACCACCTTTTGTATGAGTCAAACCAAGAGGTTCGCTCGATTGTGGTGTTTTAGTGAGTTTGGTTTGAACGCAAACCTCACACTCATCTTTGCTTATTTTGTATTTCAGGATCTCATTCAATCTACGCATAGATTCGAATATATTGTGACTAAAACATTCAGATCAAATACTAAGAAATTTTGTACCATAAGCAAATGATTCTTTCTCATTAATGTCAACAACATTGGTTACATTAATTTTAAGTCCGACTATCTCAACGTTAATTTGGACCAGTCCATCCTTAATATAGACAAAAATATTTGTCAATAGTCGCTAATCAGCTTTTACAATTGACGATGAATTCGTGCCTAATTAGCATTGTGCCCTAAATAAGATTTTTATGCATCTCTAGCACATGCTTTACATTAGTGAGAGTGAGCTTCTTTGGGAAGTCAACTTCAGCACCAAAATTCTTGTCATTATTTATGGTAGGAGGGAAACATTCCCATCTCAACGCATATATTGGTATAATACCACCACTCATGTGGGTTATGCTCAACCATATTGACTCCGAGGATGACATTACACATGTCTATCTCGACTACATTGGCTTGAGCCATTCCATTGTCTTTTACACCACCAAATCTAACAAAGATCACATCGGTGCTGTTAGTCATATTGAAATTTGATTTTGTTCAAGAGAAACAAACCAAATTAATATACTAACCAATACCCAACTCTCAAGTTAAAGGGTAAAATTAAATTCGATTTCTAGAATTAATTCAGAAAATTCGTAATTTAATAAACTTAATACAATATCGAATTGTATTAGTTTTCTTGAAAACATATCAAGAATCGCAAGTGGCTTGCTAATTTAGCCCAATGATTTAATTAACCGATTAAATCAGCCTCTAATACTTAATTGAACATTAATTAATTATTCCAAAATAGCAAATTTTTGGAAGCATAGTATTTAGCTATTTGCAACATACTGCAACTTAACCCGTCTTTAAAACCAAAGACGTTTTAACAATTTCAACGTTGTATCAATTTAATAACTAAACATTAAGAGTATTCGATGAGAATCTGAAACCCTTTCTTTTTGATTTTAAACCGCAGTTTAAAACCGATTATAACGGATTATGAAATCGTTTTAGAATCGCTATCGCGCGTTCTAATCTGAACCTCCGTAGAGCGTTCGCCGATTCGTTTCTTGAATCGCTTTTGATAAATGTTTTAGCCGGTTTTACGAGAAACGCTATGAGACGTTCGCAAACGCTAAACGACGCGAGATTAGTACCGCAAAGTTGTCACTTGTCGAACCGTTTATACACGTCCGCAAAATCATAATAATAATGAGACGATTATTATCTATGACTTTGACTAATAAACAATCACCTTTTCATAGATGATGTATATCGATACGGAATTAAATTCCAATTTAAAATCCGCTTATCGAAACGACTAGAACCGCATGTGCGTGTTCTAAATTTTGAACCGCAAATGCGCGTTCAAGTTCGAACCTCCTCAGAGCGTTCGTCAAACGGTTTCTCGAAACGCGTTTGATTAGCGTTTTAGACGTAATTTTAAACATTTTGAAGGTGTTTATGAGAGACGCGATAAAGCGTTTAACAGTAACCTCCGCAGAGTGTTCTTCAAACCGTTCTCCCATGTGTTTGATGTTAGGCGTTCGCAAACCCTAACCCGGAAAGCGTTTAAAACGTTCCATTCGCTTGTACACAAGCTTCACATTTGTACCGATATATAGTTAAGAATCACAATTCTAATACTGAAATCGAACCACACAGCATTGGTGTCGATCGATACACACTCGGTGTCGATCGATGCACTCAGTGTCGATCGATACACCCTTGGTGTCGATTGATGCACATAACTTTTGCATAGGATCGATAGATGCACCACGGTGTCGATCGATGCTCAGCTGGTGTCGATCGATACCCTCAGTATCGATCGATGCACCCTAGGTGTCGATCGATGCAAGTGAATCTTTCACATGATTGATCGATGCACCACTGTGTCGATCGATACATGTGAATTTTTCAC
This sequence comes from Eutrema yunnanense, assembly GCA_002933935.1. Lineage (NCBI taxonomy): Eukaryota > Viridiplantae > Streptophyta > Magnoliopsida > Brassicales > Brassicaceae > Eutrema > Eutrema yunnanense. The sequence goes on along the minus strand of PKML01019364.1, from coordinate 577,772 downwards.
AGTATTGATCGACATAGACCCTAACTTGGTCGATGCACAATGTCGATCGATGCACCGCAGTGTCGACCGATACACAATCTTCAGAGACTTAAATCGATCTATCCACGCTCGGTGTCAATCGATGTCAATGAATTTTTGCATAGGATCGATCGATACACCTCAATGTCAACCAATACAGCTTTTTGCATAGTATCGATCGATGCACCTCAGTGTCGACCGATACAACTTTTTGTATAGTATCGATCGATGCATCTCAGTGTCGATCGATACTCACAAGGTTTCGATCGCAATCGAACTTATCAAGAACCACAAGGTGCGTTCGTTGATTATACCGTTCATTAATCGCAATTAAAGACGGTTGTAGAAGATGTTTAAGCAATACTGCTTCTACTACATGTTTCAAGTTGCTAAACATCTTTTTGATAACGTTTGAGTATCACTAGCAGATGAACATCTTCTTAAAAAATAGACAGAGATTGCCTCTACTACACGTTTCAAGTTGCTAAAAAACTTTTTGATAATGTTTGAGTATCATCAGCAGTAGAAGAATCGTTTTAAAAACCGTTTGAAAACGTTTATTTACTCGTGATTAAAGATCCGATTGAAGTAATAAAACAAAATCGGATCTTCTTTGAGTTAAGATTGTAGGACCAAAATTTCGCACAATAGACAGGATAAGATTTAATCACGATTGTATAAATAAACAGTAAGGAACAAACGATTCATAAAACGATCAACAATAAATAAATCTAAAGAGGCGAGATGAATCTATTTCCTTAACTCAAAGAATCTTCCGTAGTGCGACATATTATAATAGATCCATGAGTCACAGGATACAACCAAAGTTTATCTGTATCATCTACACTTGATATCAGATATGTCGAACATTATAACTACGATACTCTCGAATAACAACTTACTCTAAACGGTAGGGAATTGAAGGAACTTCTGCTAGAACTTCTAGGATGTGTTTTTAGTGTTTTATCGGATTATCATGATGATTTTCCCTGTGAAAATCGGCCAGTATATATAGGAGAGAGGCTAGTTTTTCCCATACAGAAACAGAATATTCCTCAGAATATTCTAGGAGGCTGCGATTTTTTAAGTCGGCTCGAAGAGTATCGATCGATACCTCTAATCGATACCTCTAAAAGTCCACGAGCCCATCAGACCCAAGATGCGAACGACGCGCATGTAGTCTTTTCTTCTCTCATGTTGTTAGTCATTCAAATCAATGACACAACTATTCCAAAATATATACACGAGAAAACATTTCTCAGCCAATGAAAACATTTCATTCGAATGAGCTTAACTCATTTCATTCATTTCATTCGAATGAGCTTAACTCATTTCTTTTCACATTAACACAATTTTATCAAGCCATCAAGCTTTGATAAAAAATTAGTTCCAACAACAGTTTCATAATCAGCTAAAGGATCTACACCGATGATACCATACCAATCAGATTCTCCTCCTCCTCCTCCGTTGTTTTGTTTGATGCAGAGATATAAACATCGATCATCATCAAAACTTGTTTCAATCCATCGAGCTTTGGATACAAATTCTGAGCCTTGTTAAAGAATTTATTCGCCCCATTGTAATCGTTCTCTGAAAGTTTCCTCTCTGCAATATCCATTGCTCTTTTAGCTTCTTCCTTATTACATTCCATGTCGTTGAGAAAGTTTATTTCTCTACAGTAACAATCGAGAAGCAGAAGAGAAAAATAGGTTCAGAAGACGATGATTTAGTAAGAAAGAAGAGAGAAGAATAATACGACTTCCAATAAAACCGCTAGGTTAACTAAGAAGTAATATGTAGATTTTCCTTTTACGAAATTACAAGCAAATTTTTTTTTTTTTTTCTTTATTGATTGATTGCCTTTTTACACACGCAACGCTCTAAAATGTTTGAAAAAATGAACGAAAAAATGGAAATTAGTAAAGGAGAATACATGGAAATTTTAGTGTTATTGATTTGGACTTGGAAATTTTTGTTAAGGCAATAAGCTATTTTCCCGATTTCTCTACTATATTTACAAAAGATTTTATTTTCCAAACTGTATATCTAAAAAGGAAAAATATATGAAAATAAAAATAAAAAGAACAGAAAGTTATTCTTCCTTACCTCTTTAATATACTACCCAAAAAAAAAATTCCTTTATACCAACTTCGATTCAAGCAAGAAGACAATTCATTATATCATCCCAACTTTGATTTTACGAGATTAAAACAGATCAATTCATAAGGTACGATGATGAATCTTAATTATGTTTTCTGTTTCAAATTTTTCTCCTATGTTTCTCGAAACAGAGGTTTCGCTTTTTATATTTTTTTGTTGTGTAAGATTTTTCTGCCGGAATTTTGCAAACAAGGCAAACAATGATCAGTGGCAAAGAAGAGAAACTCACAAAGAAAATCGATCTCAGCTCGATGAGAACAGTCCGTGTAATCTGTGATGATCCATACGCCACCGAATCCTCTAGCGAAGATGAATCCATCACCGGCAGTAATCCTCGCCGTCCGATCAAACCAAAACCGCAGAAGCGTTTTGTCTCAAAGATCTGTGTCCCCACGCTGATCGAACGGTACGAATCAAAATCGGCTTCAGGAAAAGTAACGGGGAACCGGAAGTCTGTGTCGGGATTCAAAGGTGTACGACGGCGACCGTGGGGGAAATTTGCGGCGGAAATAAGAGATCCGTTTCAGAAGAAGAGAAAGTGGCTTGGAACGTTTCCTACTGTTGAAGAAGCAGCAGAGGCTTACCAGAAAAGCAAGATTAAGTTTGAAGAGCAATTGGGTCTAGTAAAACAAGCCGGTTTAATTAAACAGGAAGCGTGTGGTTCAAGTAAACTGAAAGAGAAGGAAGTAGATTCGACCAAGCCGTGTGGTTCAAGTAAACCTGAAGAAAAGGAAGCAGACTCAACCAAAACATCCAAAGATTTGCTTCTCCGGTGGTCGACGGCGTCTTTGGACGATGATACTAAGTCAAATGGCAAAACGGTATATACAGGAATTTCTGTGGACAAAACATTCGATTTTGGTTGTGATGGTGAAGAAGAAGATGGAACAATTGGTAAAATGTTGGAAGATCCGTTAATGACATCATCGATTTCGGATATTTTTGGAGATGCGGCTGTTGAACCAAATGGTTTACGTGTGGATAATAATAACACAGCGGAATTTATGTCGATTTTTGAAGATTTTAAGTTTGATTTTGTGGAGAAGGATAACCAAAATGGCAATATTGAGGGTAATATCAAAATGAGTAAGAATAATTTCATTACAAAAGCTGTCAAAAACTCCGAAATCGAATCAACGAGTGCAAATATTGTCGGTGGATCAACTCATTTTCGGTTTGAACTTGAGCTGGAAGATTTTCCAAAGGATGACTTTGGATGTGTACGAGAGGTTGATAGTTGGTTTAATGGTGACATGCATTGGATCGATATGAGTTTATGAATAATTCTTTTTGATGTTCAAAGTTTTTTTTTCAATCTAATATTTAAGAGAATTTGGGAAAATTTGATTTTTAGTGAGTTTTAGATGATTTGATTGAATTAGGTAAGTTGTTATGATTTGTTTTTAAAATTATATAAAATCTCACATAAAACCATGAGATTTGGATTTTTTTTTTTTTTTTTTTTGAACTGAGAAACTCCACCAAAACATCTTCAAATCACTAAAAATCCCTTAAAATCTACTATTTAAATTATTTAAAATAACAGTGGATTTGAAGGTTCATTTACAAATCACTAGTTCAATAACATGAGATTTTAAAAGATTTTTTAAAATCCATGATTGAATAACATAGGATTTGTGATTTTAATACAAATCATTTCAAATGTTAGATTGAATACAATTTAGTTAGATTTATAAGATTTTGATAGACTAACCATTTTAAGAAAATTTGTTTATATATTGATGATCAAAGTGTTTGAGGTAAAATGGTCAATTTATACACGACCTATAGCCATCGTGATGATACACACAAAAACAAATGGCAATACCGATTTTTCCAAAGATGTTTCCGTGGGCTGTAATTTTGAACCTGAGAACATATGGTTTTGCTGGGAACCCATTCAAACCAGGGTATTTATCAATTTTATTATTTCTATGATCAAATAAATTAATTATTTTGTACCTTATTTTAACTTCGGATTATAAGAGGTACATATGCCTGAAGCTGCGAGGAAGGTTAATTGGGAACCTAGTAGGACCGGTCCACAATCAGTTTGATCACAATACTAAATATTCTATATGTACGATCCAACTGGTATAAGTGCGTACCTTTTTGAGAAAATAGTTATAAGTGCGTACCTTGTTATTCAAGTTACGTTAATATTTACATTAATATCTTTGATCAGTCTTTCTTTCTATATTCGTATTTCTATTTTTTTTTCTGCTCGTCTTAAACGATTTCATGGAATTTGAAAGCGATCGACTAGAGATCTATTGTCTATGATTTTTTCGAATCAAACGAACTAAACATGGGACACATAAAATCTCATATCAGGGGAGTTGCTTCCTTCAGACAAATAGGATCGTAGTCTTGTGGTGCAGCATAAGGGCTGTCCTCTGGGTCTGGTTCATATTCTTGGAAAAGACAACAAGGTTGATATGGACTTCTTTATTGGAAATTGAGTGATTTTGACTCCTACTTAAAAGCTTTCTAAGAACTCTAAGTTTTGTTCTATGTTGGCTATCTTCTTGAAAGATCACATCATTTTGCTCTCTTGTATTTCGACTCCGTACAATTGTTGGACATAATTCTAAAGTTCATATAGAAAACATCTTTAGAAAAATCGGCATTGCCATTTTTTTGTGTGTGTATCGTCACGATGACTAAACGATCCGTAGTCCCATTAGTCCAACCAACCAAATATTTTTTTTAACCAACCAATTAAGATAAGAATGTAACTATTAGTTTATTAGAAAAACTAAAAAAATTGACCCATAAGACTTCTATAGATTTACAATTCATATGATTTCAATCATATTAGTTTTCTTAAATACATAAGTTATAAAATAGTATTATTATGTAGTTTATTTTTACTTCACAAGGCAAAATAATAGCATAAGTACATAATAAAATCTAAAAGAAAACGTAAAAGAAGAGGAAGAAGATGATTCAAAATTGCATTCTCATTTCTTAATTTGATCCGATTACATCACATGGTACTTAATCAGTGTTCGAAAAAGCGGCCGACTAGCCGATTAATCGGCCGGAAAATCGCTCGGCGGAGTGCTACCGCTGCGATTAAGCATAATCGGCCAACAAAATCGGACAAATATTTAATCGGCGCCTAAACCAACTAATCGGTTTAAAACCCGATTAATCGGCTAAACCAGCCGATTAAAAAGCCTAATAATACTCGAAATTTTAACTATTTGGCAAGTTTCGGGCCATGGTAAGCCCACTAACAATTTGATCTGCTGAACATGTACTAGTATTTATAGAATTCTTTTTAGCTTTATCCCCTCTCAATTGTCGATGTGGGACAATGGGAGATGTAAGAATTTATATGTTTTAATCGTTTCTTTTTTGTTTTGTTTTTAGTGGGTCCCAACTTTTCATTATAGCATTTTTTTTTTTTTCCGTCTAAATTACTTCCATTAAAACAACCAAAATATAAGTATGATTACAAAGGTGAATACGAAACATCGTAATACAAATTTTTGCATAAGCAGCTATATGCGCCATATGCTGAAGACAAATAATTAGAAAAAAGTTTGACGTTGCTTCCTTCCGAGATAAGCCTTACACGCTAACAAGTTTTGAATCATGTTATTTTCCTTCTTCATTATTCGTCTCACTCTAATACGATAAGTATGCCAATTTGGCATTGCATTGATTAATTCCCAAACCGCACAGTGAAAAGCCATTGCATCTGGTACATGTTTCGAAATATTGACCTCATGATACCAATTAGTCTGTATCATAGTCATTGTTGAAAAAGTAGACTTTGAAATACTCGTGCTTGAACACCAACTTGAATGTGACTGCTCTGCTTCATCTTCCTTTGCTTTTTTCTTCTCCTGTTTCGTTGCTTCATCTTCAAATTGGGAAAGCCTCTGAAAACGGAGAGGAGTATCGATCTTCCACTGAATTCGAACTCGAACATAGTTGACATGTTGCACTCCTTCACCATCGGAAACTGTCTCAAGGAAAAGACCCATTTTGCACCCAATATGAGTGACCATACGAAGAGTAAGAAATTGTAGTGGGATGCCTTTGATTTGCACCCAGAACGGAAACTTCTCAAGATCCTCATTTTGGTTTGGACACATCCAATCATCGAAAGACCACGAAACTCTTCGCATAATCGATAGCATCGCATCCTCTGACTGAAATAAGAATTGAAATTTCTTATTCTCCAGGATTCGACTTGTGACTTTGTCACTAACTCCCCAAAGTCGAGGAAGCGTAATCATCACCGCCGTGAAGTTTTGTCGCCTTGGATTCACTGGTTTTCCGATGAGACTAAAGCGGTTTTCATTCACCGTTTCAGTACATAGATCGAGAGGGAGAGTCACGATATCACCCTCAATACCCATAGAGATCTCTTGCGATTGCTTTCGGATTCTGTCAGACATAATCAAGATAAACAAAGAAAAATGTTTTCTTTGATTATGACCAACATGATTTAATTGAAAACAATCGCAAGGCATAAATAGATCGAGAAGACAATCGGTTTCTACTCCAACAGTTTTCTCGTTATTTAGCCTTGAAGAACACGCCGATGACCGGCGACAAACGCTCTCCGAAGGGGAGAGAAATCGGTAGATGAAGACGAACAAGCACAATCGCCCAAAATCTCGCTTCAGAGAGAGAGACGTGAGCATTGGCGGACCAACTACAAATCTAAAAACTAAAATTAAAGAAAGAAAAAGTACGACCGACGCCGGAGCCGACGTCGGTCGGAGAAAACAAACCGAAAAAGTGAACTTTTGGTCAAATCGCTTTCTTCGTCGCCTGGGAGAGAGTGGGTGCCCAAAGAACTCGCTCTAATTGATTATGGTAAGGATGGGAGGCCTAAAACCATTAAAAAAAATGAGCTTTTTTTTATTTTATAGCATTTATTTAGTTTTTTTAATAACTATTAGATTTTTACTTACTTTTCATTATAGCATTTATTTAGTTCTTTTAATAACTATTAGATTTTTACTTTATTGTATTTGAGTGTATTTCTATAATTAGTTTGAAAAACTGCAAACCTAAATAGCTACAAATTATATTAATTGCTGCAATATATTTGTTTACATACAAATACAATACAATATAAATCTTTCATTAAATTATGTAAACTATTTATAAATTTTAAGATGTCTTACAATTGAATTTATAATAACTTACTTAGTATCTTATGTTTTTATGTTTTATATACATATTTGTCTATGTAATGTTATACATTTAACATCATATATATAGTTTTTAATATAAATTAAATAAAATAATATTAAAAACTAATCCCCGATTAATCACCGATTAATCCCCGATTTTCGAGCTAGGCGCTAGGCCCAGCCCGACCGCCCCACTAGCGTCTAGCGCATTTTTGAACATTGGTACTTATAGACAGAGTGTTTCATCCGTTCGTTTTGCACACACGATGTGTGATGCTCTGTTTTTGGTCAAAAGTAATTGTCGCAAGTTTTGATTGAGACGTTCGCTTGATGGGCTTAAGTTGTTCCGATTGGCCCAACACTTGCTTCTTCTTTTGGGCTGAAGTGGCAATAATCGAACACTCTTGAGGAATCAGAGGTCTTGATTTGTCTTTTGAAGATCGCGTTGTTGTCAAAAATCATAAGTGACGTTGTTGACAACAACGCGATCTCTTGCGAGGAGAGATCAATTTGGCTTTTTAAGGTTTATATATGTTTTTGGAAAGATCTTAACCACAATGACAAGATGAACAAAAAAATATGAATATTTTTTTTACTTTGCTTTTCATTTTCTGTTACTTGCTAGTATCTACTTATTTTTGTTTTCAAATTGTGTTGTAACTATTAGTATAAAAGTGGTATTGTCACTAGTTATTTTTGGCGTTACAAAAACCTGAACCTGATTTCGCAATAATATTAGGGAAATTGCACTCAATAACCATCAAAAAAATTATAATTAAGAAACTAACCAAAAAAAAAAAAGTGGATCAATATTTTATGTATATTATGTAATAATACATTTATATCATTTTCTCTCTCCCTCTCGCTCCCTCACACGCTCCCGCTCTCTCTCCCTCCCTCACTATTCATCCCGTACGGGAGAGATCGGGAAATCGGATCATCCTCTTCTTCTTCACGTCTCTTTTTTCTCTTCTTCTTCTCGTTTCTCTTTTCCTTCGAATCCTCTCATCGCCGTCACGCGCCGTCTTCGATTTGCTCTGGTTTGATGTCTTGATTGTGATGGCGTCCATGAACGAGTCCAGATTATGAGCCGATGATCCACCAGTCGCCGATCTCGCCGTGTCGCAGTGCTGATCTCGCGGTTCTCTACTAGGAAGCGTCAACCCATATCCAGTGAGGCTTTCTCAGGTTAGAAAATTGGATACCCAGATGGGATTGAGATTGATTTCTTTGGTTTTCCTGACGGTATCGTCTTTTGAAGCTTCGATTGGAAGCCGCACACGCGTTGTTGGTTGAGGAAACCATCAAGGCTGTTGATAGAGCTCTCACTATCGTGAGAAAATTCTTTCTCATGAGGTAATGGCCGCATAATCTCCATCTATGGTGAGAAACAAGTTATCAATCTATAGGGGAGGCAAAATCGAATGTAGCATAGTATGACTATGTTTTAATTCATTATACCTCTTCATATGTACATATTCATTCATTATATCTATATATATAGAATGTCTATATATATCATTAAATTTTTGGAATTTTGTTACGTAAACGTTTGATTTTTTTTGGTTAAATAGAAGTTCTATTTTTATTTTGATAAAAATATAGATGTGTTATGTTACGCAGTTGTCTGTTTATTGAGGTTATGAACTTTGTTTGTTGTAAATTTATATATAGAAAAACTATTTCGTAGTGTTGTAAATGATGGTTTAATAAATGTAATTTTGCTATTTTCTATTTGCTAATTTTATGTGTGTATAGAACGTCTAGTCTGAAGAAAACTCATATAGTGATTAGCTTCGGTGCATCGGATCCAAACTTCGTATTAAGTGGATTCTTCCCGTACATCGTTCTAACCAAGAAATCGAAAGCTGCTCCATCACCGGGACAACTAGACTCGGCTTTTCCGTTAACGGCGAACTCTTTCTCGAGCGAATTGAAAAGCTTTGAGTTAGAGGATTCAATGCTTTTCCGTCGAGTAACGCAACGACTTGTGGATTCTTGGCGATGAAACCTCCAGGAGGCACATTGACACAGAAACATGTTGGGCTCGTTGTCTTCTTTGTTGCCTTGTGAAAGAGAAGAGATCATCTATTTGTATAGAACGTCTATTAGTGTAGAACGTATATTAGTGTAGAACGTCTATTTTTTGTTTTCAATATTGGAAACTAATTTATATGTGTATAGAACGTTTATTTTTGCAATTTTGCAATTTGGTTGAGCCTCTTTTCCTTTGTTATTGAGACTATTTTGCTATTTGTTATTGGTTGAGACTAATTGAGACTATTTTGCTATTTTCTTGAGACGATCTAAGTCTTTTTTCCTTTGCTATGAAATGTCTATATTTTCTTTGAACGCATCAAAGGTTTTTGTACTATTTTTTCTAACCTGGTATGGAAGGTTTATATATATGGATGAGCAAAGTGCACAAAGATTTATCATTTTCTCTTCTCCCAAATGAAATTTTGTTATTTTGTTATTTGCTAATTTCTATGTGTGTATAGAACGTCTATTTTTTTTTAAGACAAATCATTTAGTGCTTAGCTTCGATGCATTGGATTCAAGCTTCGTATCAACTTGATTCTTCCCGTACATAGCTCTAGATTTATGTAATGTCTATATTTCCTTTTGGTATGAAATGTCTATATTTCTTTTGAACTTTTCACTTAGATACTCTTGTATCACGTGAGCTTTATTTCCTTTGGTATAGAAGGTCTGCCAAAAAAATAGTATGGAAGGTCTATGTTTCTCAGTTGGAGACGAATGTATTGACATGTTGTAAATGATAGTTTAATATATTGATGAGCAAAGTGCAGGAATGCTTCTATACTATTTTTTCACTTTGTATGAAATGTCTGTATTTTTTAGTTGGTAGATTTGTTTATGTCTTTGATTTTTAAAAATAGACTTGTTATGTTAATGAAAAAAATAGACTTTCTACATTACAGGTGATGTTATTGACGTATGAAAAAAACTTCGGGTTTGTTTTTCAAAATACAAATCATGTTAGACGTGAAATAAAATCAGTGTTTTTTTGTACTAATACAAGGTTGAACCAGTATGCAAATTATGCAAAAAACAAAATCATTGGGATAACATATGTGGTGTTAGCATAAATAGTATAGTAAGACCATCTCCAATGTATTACTCTATTTTTTACTCTAAAATAGAGTAACTCTAAAATAGACTTGGGTTTTGCTCCAATGTATTACTCTATTTCTCACTCTAAAAAGGAATATTCTATGGTATATTATATTTCTATTTTATTATAAATATCATTTATTTGTAAGAAATTACAATTTAACCCCACTTGTTTTTTTCTTTCAAAAACTTCCATAAATTATGCTTTTATTTAAATTAAACATTTATTACATAAGAAAAATTACATTACATCATATAAAAATAATAAAACATATAGGACTTTGGTTTAAACATCACAATTACTGTATTTTCCCCATAAATGATCAGTTAATGCATTTCGAAGAAAAAAATGAGCTTCTCTATCTTTGATTTTTCTAAATCGACCAAGAAATTCTTCGAATCGAATATCATCATCCTCTGCTATTTGGACCTCTGGAGGTGGAACTTCTCTTCCAACTTCAATTTTCAATTGGTGCATCGAGATCACGCTCATCCTCGATTATCATATTATGTAAAATTATACATGTAGTCATTATATCATGTAACACATTTTTTTTTCCAAAAACGTACTGGTCCTTTAACTTAAAAAAAATATTATAATAAAGTAATTTAAATGTAAAATTGATTTTCTTATATTTAAATATTATTATTATTATTTGTTTCAGTTATAATTACAAAGATATAAAAATTAAATGACCATTCTATAAATAAAAAAAGTTCAACTCTAAAATAGAGTGAGAAATATAGTTACTCTAAAAATAGAGTAAAAAATAGAGTTACTCTATTTTAGACCATCTCCAATGTATTGCTCTATTTTTTACTCTAAAATAGAGCAACTCTATTTTGGAGTTGAGTTTTACTTCAATGCCACTCTATTTTAGAGTTAAAAATAGAGTCATGAACAAAAAAAAATAGAGTTGACTCTAAATATAGAGCCAAATATTAAAAACTCTATTTTTGGCTCTAAAATAGAGTAGGGTTGGAGAAGAATTGACTCTAAAATAGAGTTTAGAGCCAAAAATAGAGATGGGTTGGAGATGCCCTTAGATAGAGAAATAGAGTGGGTTGGAGAAGATTTTACTCTAAAATAGAGTTTAGAGTGGAAAATAGAGTAGGGTTGGAGATACCCTAAGTCTATTTTTCTTCCTGGATAAAAGGCTACATCCTTAAAGCTTGTACACGAAGCTCTCTCTCTCTAAAGACAAGTGTCCTGCTTAGTCACAGAGCCAAAACAGTCAGAAAATCAAACTCATGGTTACTTGCCTAATTTTTTTTATCCATAGCTTTTTTTTGTAGTGCAAATATTAGCATATTTTAGTTGTTGAAACAATGATATGTTTAGAGATCAAACAATTTCTCGCTTTCAAATCGCAGAAAAACATACAAAATATTTTTCTCATCTAGTTAGTTTGAGACTTTCAGTACCACGACCATTTTAAAAGAGTTTTAACTAAAAGAGAAAAAAAATAGACATATTTATTACTATCTATCTATACAAAAGAAATAGTAAATTCTTAGGGTCCTTTCGTCTCCCTACGTTGTTTAAAGACTTAAAGAATATCGAGGCTCTACAATCTCCACACCAATCAATTAAGCTAAGAAAACTGAACCAGACTTGGTAAGTGTAATCGATCAGATTCTTTATATTTTTGAATTAAAATCAGGATTTCCAACTAATCGATTTAGGTTTTTTGTTTTTTTAATAACGTTTTTTCTTACAACTTTCTACAAGTTATAAAGGCATTCTATTCGAATATCTGTTGCTTTTCTCCACACAGAGCAAAATCATTCACTCTCGTTAAGTCATTTTTATATCTATATAGTTACATCCACATGAATTCTGGTTCTTGTCATGGTCAACAAACCGCGAATGATGTCAATTTCGAAGATGTGTTTGGTTTGGAAACCGAAGCTGAGTTGCTCAAGAAGCTTCAAGATTGTTTAGAGCCGCTACGTGAGAATCAAATACAAGTCGACAGTTTCACTGTGTCCGATATGCTAAACCTCGGTTTCACATCACACCAAATGGTTAAACATGTCCGAGTCCTAACAACGATCCCTTACAAAGATGTACGTGATAGCGTGCTGGCCAAGGCAAACTCCTTAGGGGTTTGTCCTCTAAACCACGAGATGATTAGTCTCCGTCACGTCGTCGAAGTTTGCCGCTGGATGAAAACCGAAACTGGTACTAAAGCCGTTGTGGAGGTGCAGCGTTGCGAGAAGCTGAAGAGGCGAGCCACTGTGAAAGGCATGACTCTGGCTGAAGTGTCTATGATTCGATCCATTAACGCGCAGTTCGCTGAGTACAGTGATGAGATGAAGGAAGTTGACCGTAGGAGATTGTTGGAGCCGTATTGGGTAACACGAGAAGAGGAAATTTGTGCTTTGCGAGACAAGTACTGGCCAGCTTCTGCGTTCCATATTTCAAATATTGTAAATGAAGATTCAGTTCTTGATTTTTGTCGGAAGGAGAGAGAGAAAAGTAAACTTATTGAGTACATTAAGGGACTTATCATAGGTGGGACGAAGATTTATCCGCGACGTAAAGTTGAAGTTCTTCGAGCTGCTATTGTGGGAATGGTAGATGGTACTGATGTTCAAGCTTCATGCGAGGGTGAATGTTCAAGAAGCGCAAAGATGCAACGGCTCTTGACCACGTTGGGGAACCGTTGTCTAAGACTCGTCCTCGTCAGAAATATAGATTATGGTATCAACGGAGTATCATTTAGTTTGTTTTCTCGATCTCTTGTTGTAGTAACGTACGAATGTTTTGTTTTTTAGGCAAGTTAGAAGTTGTAATCACGATCGTGGCACTGGTCTTCTTTAATGTGACAAAACTTGTTTTAGCAGTGTATTTAATTAAATATATAAATATCAATATAAATCTATTTTTATCCGGGATAATTTTTAAACTTTAGATTTTTGTGTAATTCATGTTTACAAACATAATAATTTTGTTCAATTAAAAATTAATTTAATTAATCTGATTCAATTAAATGGTAGTTTAATTAATTAATTAATCTTATTATATATATATATATTAATTTTAATTCGTAATTAGAAAAATTCAGATTATGTCATAAATTAAATTAAATATTTAAAATTATAAATAAAATCGATTATTTCAAAACATGTAAATTAAATTTTCAAAAATAATTTAAATTTTTATTATTATTTTAATATGAAAATAATTATTTTGAATTTTATAATTTATATTATACCAAAAATTTTAATAATCAAGTTTTTTTAATGTTACAGATTTAAAATTAACAATTTTCATTGAAATATATTATTAAATTTTGAATTTAATGTAGATTTTTTGAGATTTTATCAACAGTTACAAACAAAATATTCATAATTAATAACAAAATATTATTACTTCTAAATTTAAATCTTATTAATACAATCAGATTTATAATTGAATATTTTTCAAACTGAAAAAGAATATATTATTAATTATATTATAAATTTGATCATGCATATGGACAACATTCAATATTTTTTATTTACATACATTAAATGATTAATATTTTAAGAATCACACAATTTAGGATTGTTAATTTAGAATTAAATTCGAGATTGTTCAAATTATGTTAATATTCGTTTATATTAATAAAGATTTATTAAAAACATATTATCATAAAATCTAAACCATAAATGGTTATTTTATTCAAATTCAAAATTAAGAATTCTACCACAAGCAAAACTAAAACAGATATATTTTTTTGTGTCCAATCATGAAAACCTTTATATTAGGCTATTATCAAAAATCACAAAACCAATTGTTATTATATATTTACAAAAATAATAAACCAGATATTAATTTAGATTTAATTTAAATATTCAAATTTAAATAATATTTTCATAATGACATAGATCATGAACGATACTCCCTCTGTTTCATAATATAAGTTGTTTTGGCTAAAAGCACAAATATTAAGAAATTCAATTTTCTTAAAAAATATATCATTTAATATATAAATTAAAAACAATTCAGCCAATCATAAAAAAGACTGCATAATATTATTGGTCACACAATATTCAATAAAGGTAAAAATTCTATAAAAATGTGAAAACAACTTATATTTTGAAACAAAACAAAACCTCTAAAACAACTTATATTATGAAACATAGGGAGTATGTTATTGTATATTTTTTTATCATAATCAATCAGCCTTAAATTTTAAATATTTGAAATTAGTAAATATTTATATTATACGGTAATATGAACATGCGGTTTAGAATTATGTTTTTATAATCACGGCATCATATTTAATACTAGAAAAAATTAAATATACAAAAAAAAATAAATCTAAACACAAAAATAAATCTTAGTCACTTATTGAAAAAATTATATCTATAACACAAATTATATCTAAATACAAAAAAAAATATATTACAAAATTTGGTACACAAAAAAACAAAAATTCCCGTGCGGACGCACGGGGTAGAATCTAGTATCCAATTAAAATCTTCCACACAAAGATTGCATTGTTACATATTGATTTTAATTAATCAATATATATATGGACCATTATACGTATTTATATCAATAAAAACAAAACAAAGCGGATGTATCATTTGTATGGGACCATAAAACGTATTAATATGAATAAAATAAATGTATATACTTATACTTATATTTTTCTGACGTAGGTTCTCCTTTGTTACTGCAGAAAAAAAGAAGTTAACTTTAATTCTGTTTTAAAACGACATTGTTTTTGATTTACTGATATACCTCATTATCACTATACTAATTAAATACGTCGGAAAATACGTACGAGTTGGAGTTATTTTATTGAAAAAATAAATTGGAATATGAAAGAATTTGGAAGAAGTCACACAGATCTTTTCGTCTGCCTCCTGGGAAATGAAGCAGCGTGCTTAAAGACCTAGTAATAATGATATATTTTTTTTAACAGTTTACGATAAAAGTAATAAAGGCAGCAATTGAATGGTCTTTTTTTATTACTTTTATCACACTCCTAGTTCCTCTATATAAGTGTCTTTACGTCACAACACATGCTACAAAAACAGCAATACCTGTGGCGACATGACGTCTGCAAATCGACAACAAAGCAAGTTCGACGCCAAATTTAAAGCTATGTTCGAAACCGAAGCCGAGAGGTTCCAAAAGCTTCTAGATTGCTTAAAGCCGCTACGCGAGAACCAGGTACAAGTCGACAGCTTTACTCTTTCCGATTTGCACAGCTTCTGTTTGACAACAACCCTAATGCTTAAACACGTCCGAGTCCTAACAACGATCCCTTACAAAGACGTACGTGATAGCGTGTTGGCCAAGGCAAACTCCTTAGGGATTTGTCCTCTAAGCCACGAGATGAATCTACTTCACATCTACGAAGTTTGCAAATGGATGAAAACCGAAACCGGTACTCAAGCTGTTGTGGCAGTGCAACGTACCGAGAAGCTAAAGAGGCGAGCCGCCTCAAAAGGGAGGACGGTGGCTGAATCGGCTATGATCAGAGCGTTTAACGCTCAGTTCGCCGAGTATAGCTCTGAGCTAAAGAAAGCTCTTGTGGTCACCGAGTATACTAGTGTTCGTCTCCGAGACAAGTACTGGCCAGTTTCTGTATTTGATGTAGGCAATGATATTGTGCATGAACAAGCAGTTCTTGAGTTTTGTAATAAAGAAGGCGTGAAATTTGGTTTGCACAAATATGTGGAAGGATTGATTGAACGTAAGATGGTGAGTTTTGCTTTACGCGAAGCGGATAATCTTCGGGCTGTTCTTAAGGAAATGCAATGCTTTGAAGTTCCGGTTTCATCTAAAAATGGACGTGTTGGTGAGAAGAGGAAAGATGTTTGGTCGTTTGGTCATGGTGGAGGAACATCGTCTAAGAGGAAAATTAAAACGTCGACTCTTTCATAAGAAGTAGTTTTGACTTTGAGTTTGGAGTTCGAGAGTGGTTTCATTAATTAGTTTTTGTCTTTCGAGATTCTCTTTGTTGTACGTACGGCTCTCTTTGAATATTTCCAGTTCATATGGTTTCAATATATTAATTTATTGTCTTAAACACCAGATGTTATTATTTGCCTGCACACAAGGCAAAACATCAACATATAACTACATAAGTGACGACATCGACAACAACGCGAGTTCTTGCGATGATAGATCAATAGTCGTAACCACAATGGCAATATCTATATGACACGTTTTGCATCCCGAGGCCTTGATGAGGATCATGTATGGCATGTTTGTTTATCTACTAGTATCTGTACTAGTATTTGGTCGTGGAATCACGTAACAATCTGGACGGAATCTTTGATAGATTTTGTATCAAATCCTTTTAAAATTTCAACCATCCAATGGATTGAATTTGGTGGGCCGAAATGTTATTGGTTTTGGCTTAAAGATAAATCCAAATCATTAATAAAAAATTTGGCCCAAACGACCATTGATCAAAACTTGGCCCAAAAAGAATAGTCACATTCGGCCCGAAGGCCCATTCGACCAACACGACCTGCTCCCGTGACTGACATGGCTTGGCTTGGCGGCTGTGCGTGTGGTTCGAACCATCCTCTCTATAACACACCATGGGTCCCTTTTGAACTTAGACTAAGGCTCCTTATTTATACAAGTGATGTTTCCCCAATGTTCCCAATGTGAAACAAAATGCAACTTCATTTAATAATTTAACCAACATTTTATGGCTCATTTCTTTTCACACTCATCTATTTTAATAAGCCAGTTTGGACTTCATTAAAATTGGTCCAACAATCGTTACGATGAGGACCGAAAGCCCAACATATTGACAAAAAATAAATAATATCAATATATATTCAGATAATTTGTAAAACAAACACAAAATATTTTAAACGTAGAAATAGTATATATGACGATTAAAATAAAACACAAAATATTTTAAACGCGAATAAACAGTATATTCAATCAAAACCAAAAATCATTTACATTTTTCTTCTTCTTCGTTTTTTTTCTTTGATAGTGCAACACGTAAAAAGTGTTCGTAAACTTTTGTTATTAAGTGATGCATAACAAAAGAAATATGTGTTTGTATCGCAGAATTATGATTGCGTCAAATCGTCATACTACATGTAATTAAAAAATTAAGAAAAAGTGTTGCGGCTCCATACAAACCGTTCTTGTTGATCGTATTTCAGTACCAATTGTTGTTTATTAATTCTATTTTGTATCAATATAATTCCTCTATAATCACCTTCAAATTCAAATGCCAAAATTCAAGAGAAATGTTTATCCCAAAAATATGTCTATGTCGATAGTTTAATGGGATCTTTCACCAAATTGTAACTGTTGAACACAATTATAGCCGTTACGATGTCCCAAAGAAATGTTCATAGTGGGATTTGACCCTATAACCATAACATTAATCTTGACACATTGGGACCAACTCGACCGTATCATTTCTTGTCAATGAATCTTAACTTATTTATATAAATCTAAAAAGAGGTTTACATGACAAAACTGATAAGGAAAGAAGAACCTAGTTACGGTATCATTTTCAATTTAGTCTATCAATACAAGTTTTTGCCACCAACAAATGTCATGAGTAGAGATTGAAAGGTGCAACTTTTGTGCATTATCACCAGCGTTTTTAGCATTAAACTTAGCTACTTCTCATTGTCTCGATTTTTGTGAAGAAGAGAAGAAAAGTTATGTGGCGTCTAAGACCATACTCAAAGTTATGTGGCGTCTAAGACCATACTCAAAATTTTTTTGAACAATCTCATCATCATCGGCATCATCATTTGCAGGATATTTTGCTTTGCGGAGGGCATATTTCTCAGCGGCTTGAACTGTTCTTTTTGAGTGGACTCTCTCTCCGATGGAGAGACCTTCCCAAACCTACAGAACCAAAATTCAAAAATCAAGAGTCACATCCAAAATCGAAGGAACAAAGACAGAGAGAATCAAAAAACAGTTTTTACTTTTTTATGGAGATTGCTGTACTGAGTCTCTGTGATCTCAATATCGGAATCCGTTGGTTTTCACCGCCTTTGTTTCTGGCGAGAAGTAGTCGTTGTGGAGCCGTCAAACTCAGAGACAAGCAAATAGGCCAAGTCAAAGACAGTGAGGTTGTTATTTTTTCTTCAATTTGTGTTTCTCTCTTGCTCCACTATCCATTGGAAACCAGAGCAGAAAGAGATTTAAGACAATGAAATCTGAATAGTGGAGCGAGAGAGAAACACAAATTGAAAAAAAAGAACAACCTCACTGTCTTTGACTTGGCCTATTTGCTTGTCTCTGAGTTTGACGGCTCCGATCCTCCTATACCAGTCTCACTTGTCCGATAATGACGCTTTTTGTGTGGCACTGCCACATCTATTTCAGCAAAACTAATTTGAACAGTATCATCGGCATCATCATTTGTCTTTGACAATTGGCCACTTTGCTAGGTGAGAAACAAGTACAAGTCCTACATATGCAAAACCTAAGATAACGGAGCAGCGTGCTTAAAGACTTCAAAAAAAATATCGTCACTCTACAATCTCCACACCAATCAATTAACCTAACAAAACTGAACCAGACATGGTAAGTGTGATCAAAATCTTTTTTTTTTTAATCTTATTAGTATTGATTGATATGGAATGGATTACATCTATCATACAAGATCCGACAGATAAAGTACAAAGAGAAACCAACGGTCTTTCTCCCCCATTAGGGGTGGGCATTTCGGTTTAATTTTGAGTTTGGTTTGGGTTCGGTTCGGTTCGGTTGATTCGGGTTGAATAAAACTCTAGCCGAATTCAACCGAAATAAGTTTGGTTCGGTTTGTGTTCGGTTTGGTTTAGTTCGGTTTGGTTTTAGTTCGGTTTGGGTTTAGTTCGGTTGGAATTCGGTTTGGTTTTAATTTGGTTTTAAAAAAAATCAACTTATAAAAACAAGAATCCTACGAAGCCATAAAAAAACAATTCCCTAAAAGTCTAAAACCAAAATGAAACTATCCCACTTAATCAAAATAAAAAAAAATAAAAAAAAATACGTAGTTTCGTCTCTCTTATGCCATCAAAATGAACATGCAAGTATGCAACAAGTCAATAATTTAAATATAAGTTAATTATACAAGCCAATATTTATTCATCTCTTATATTAGCCATTATAGGTTTATAGCATTAATATAAAATTATTATAAAAAATCATTAACCTAAGCAAAACTAAGAAAAAATAGAAGTTGAAAACAAAAAAAGAAAAATGTGGGTTTAGCCGTTTAGGACCTTTAGCCTAGAGAATATGTATTTAATTTTTTAATATTATTAAATAACTAATTAACAAAAGCACATTGGATTATCGGTTCGGTTCGGTTTTCAATCGATTGGATTATATATAAAATATGGTTTGGTTTGGGTCGGTTGAAATTCAGTTGGTTCGGTTCGATTTTTTTGCCCACCCCTACCCACCAAGAATTTAGTGAGAACGGACTTCTTTAATAACACATTGACGATACCAAAACGATCTTGTTTCGACTTTTAGAAAGTCAACAAAAAAAAGCATTCCCGCACCACAATAGCATACGGACTTCTCACACTTTTGACGACAACAATTCTCATAAACTAACTAAGTCTCTTTCTATGATTGTCTTTGTCAATTTTGTTCCGGAAGCTTTAGCTTCGGTGAAACTCGCTCTAAGCACCGTCGAACAAACTTGAAGTGCATAAGGAAAACCAGACAGACAGTCAGATTCGACTAAAAACTAAACATCTAAAGCAAACTAAGATCTTTTACGAGGGAAAGAAGAAACCTCATCCAAAAGTTCTATCCTCCGAAATATTAAAGACTCTAATTGAACAAGAGAAAAACTAAACCCATACAAGGAAGTCACAAGATCTCCTAAACCAAAGCTTAATATAACATGATACACCAGATTTAACCCTTTTCAATGTTTCCACGAGAGATCCTAACACACCTTGCCACTTTACACCATAATGAAGAAAACGACATCGAGGATCGGAGGATGAAGGAACGCTAGACTAGACATCATGAAGGGATGCCAGACAAACCGCTGGAAAACTACAACCATCATGAAGGTGTAAAATCAACGCTAAGATAAAGTAACTTAGAGAATATCAATGCCTTTTAACTGACTGCAACACATCAAATTATAGAGTTTCTAACAGACCAAAGATTAAAGATGGTGAATATACGAAATGCCAACTCGATCGAGGTTAGAAACTAAGCAGCACAACAAAGGCAAGTAAGAAAAATAAAATTACACTTTCAATCTCACCCGAGATCTTTCAAAAATGTACCAATACGTTGAGCTTGAGCAAAAGGAAAAGCTTTCCATTGTTCTTTCTACTTGAAAAGTGACATAATATATGATAAGTGGAACCAATTTGATTGATTACATTCATCTAATAAAAACAAACAGAGAGATAAATATAACAAATCACTGACAGGTAAAAAAAAACAGGACTATTGAAATATCTAAGTGTGATTGTCTTAGTTCTAAATAATAACATAATTGTGACAATTTTGTATATGTCATTGGCTTCTTGAAAAGCCTTTCTGCTTCGAAAGTAGAGTTTGCATTTGTTGTTTTCATCGGATTCTTGAAAAGCCTTTTCTGCTTCGGAAGTAGAGTTTGCATTTCCTGTTGTTGTTACCAGCTATTTTTTTGGAAAGCGTCCCTGCTTTTGCATTTCCTGTTGTTGTTACCAGCTATTTTTTTGGAAAGCGTCCCTGCTTTTGCATTTCCTCTAGAAGCAGCTGAAAAAACCTTATGAACTCGTGCTCGTCAGGACACGGTTTATCTCTTTCTTGTGCTTGATTTGCATCCTTTGCGCTATAAGATTCTGAAGCATCACTCTTTTTCTGTTTATCTTCTTTCGATTTCCTTTTTTGATCATATGCAATTCGCTTAGAATTATCAGATAATAGACACCAAGCATCTAAAACCAGCTTAAAGGCGCCTTCTGCGCCATTAAACTTGTTCTTGTCCGGATGAAGCAAAAGAGCTAACTTCTTGTAATGTTTCTTCACAGTTTCATAATCAGCTCAAGCATCTACACCGAGGATTCCATACCAATCAGATTCTCCTCCGTTGTTCTTGTTTGATGCAGAGATATAAACATCGATCATCATCAAAACTTGTTTCAAACCATCGAGCTTTGGATACAAATTCTGAGCCTTTTTAACGAATTTCTTCGCCCCATTGTAATCGTTCTCTGAAAGTTTCCTCTCTGCAATATCCATTGCTCTTTTAGCTTCTTCCTTACTGCATTCCATGTCGTTGAGAAAAGTTTATTTCTCTACGGAAACAATCGAGAAGCAGAAGAGGAAAATAGGTTCAGAAGACGATGATTTAGTAAGAAGAGAGGAGAATAAAACCGCTACGTTAACTAATAATTGATTGATTTCCTTTCTAAGTATTTTAAAAAATTAGGAAATTAGGAGTAATTGTTTTAAACTTAGTATTATTGATTTGGAGTTGGAAATTTTTGTTAAGGCGTTGGAAATTAGGAGTAATTGTTTTAAGCGATTTTCCCGATTTCTCACTATATTTACAAAAGATTTTACTTTCCAAACTTTATCTAAAAAGGAAAAAAAATATGAAAACAAAAATAAAAAGAACAGAAAGTTATTCTTCCTTACCTCTTTAACATACTACAAGAAGAAAAATTCGATTCAAATTCAATATACATCCCAACTTCGATTCTGCGAATTCAAAACAGATCAATTCATAAGGTACGATGATGAATCATAACTATGTTTTATGTTTCAAAATTTTCTCCTATGTTTCTCGAAACAGAGGTTTCGCTTTTTATATTTTTTTTATTGTGTAAGATTTTTCTGCCGGAATTTTGCAAACAAGACAAACAATGATCAGTGGCAAAGAAGAGAAACTCACAAAGAAAATCGATCTCAGCTCGATGAAAACAGTCCGTGTTATTTGTAATGATCCATACGCTACCGAATCCTCTAGCGAAGATGAATCCATCACCGGCAGTAATCCTCGCCGTCCGATCAAACCAAAACAGCAGAAGCGTTTTGTCTCAAAGATCTGTGTCCCCACGCTGATCGAACGGTACGAGTCGAATTCAAGTTCAGGAATAGTAATTGGGAACCGGAAGTCAAGTTCAAGTTCAGGATTCAAAGGTGTACGACGGCGACCGTGGGGGAAATTCGCGGCGGAGATAAGAGATCCGTTTCAGAAGAAGAGAAAGTGGCTTGGAACGTTTCCTACTGTTGAAGAAGCAGCAGAGGCTTACCAGAAAAGCAAGATTGAGTTTGAAGAGCAATTGGGTCTAGTAAACCAAACCGGTTTAATTAAACGGGAAGCGTGTGGTTCAAGTAAACTGAAAGAGAAGGAAGTATATTTGACCAAGCCGTGTAGTTCAAGTAAACCTGAAGAGAAGGAAGCATACTCAACCAAACCATCCAAAGATTTGCTTCTCCGGCGGTCGACGGCGTCTTTGGAGGATGATACTAAGTCAAATGGCAAAACGGTAAATTCAAGAATTGCTGTGGACAAAACATTCGGTTTTGGTTGTGATGATGATGAAGAAGATGGAACAATTGGTAGAATGTTGGAAGATCCGTTAATGACATCGTCGATTTTGGATATTTTTGGAGATGCGGCTGTTGAACCAAATGATTTATGGGTGGCTAATAGTAATACAGCGGAGTTTAATTCGATTTTGGATGATTTTAAGTGTGATTTTGTGGAGAAGGAGAACCAAAATGGCCAAATTGAGAGTAATGTTAAAACCGGTAAGAAGAATATTTTTGGATTTAATGATCAAAAAGCTGTCAAAAACTCAGAAATCGAATCAACAATTGCAAATATTGTCGGCGAATCGATTGATTTTCGGCTTGAACTTGAGTTTGATCCGATGACGGATGATTTTCAGCTGGAAGATTTTTCAGAGGCTGATAGTTGGTTTAATAGTGACATGGATTGGATCGATATGAGTTTATGAGTAATTCTTTTTGAGTTTTTTTTTTATCCGGAGAATTTTTGTAACTAAATCTTATCATATAAAGGAAATTATATATCACATTTTTTTTGTTTGGACGAAAAAAATTATATACAGTAAAACCTCTATAAATTAATAATGTTGGGACTTCAAAATTTTATTATCTTAGGTATTAATTAATCGATAAATTATTAATTATTAATTTATAGAGATAAAAAAGTTTAGTGCATAATCTTTTAAATTTTATTTTATTTGAATAGATTATACATACATCGCAATTGGATATTGTATCATGGGAAAGAGATAAGTTTCCTTGATGAAGTTGAATGACATTATCTTTGCAATAGTTACTGCAAACTTTACAAATGGCCAAAATTTTGCAAACGATCCAGCTAAGGAAGAAGGAAGAAGAAATTGTTAGTTTAGTACTTTTATCGACCACTCTGATAAAAATTGTAGCTACTATCCTTACTGAAGATGATGTTATGGAACCTTTGAAAGTGGTTACACGCAACACGCAAAGAAGCAATTATGGCCTCTAGAATTCTTTACAACTAGGGATTGACCACAGCGCTTCGCGCGGGCTTATTTTACATTCATATTTTATAAATTTGTTTATATGCTATTTTTTAGCAAGCAAATTTTTTTTTTAATTTCGAATTTTAGATTAATAGTCGGTTTATATTTATAGTTACATTGTGTGTATCTGCATGTGTTTTGTTATTTCTCCTTATTAGTGTTTGTATATAACAACAGTTTTTTTTTAATTATATTGTTAACTTATGTTGAAATATTATTCTTTTTTTCATGTGTTATATGTAGTATTTGACCACTATGTGATTCTAATNGCTCTGATGCAGCATGGAGAGCCGACTTAGAAGCGGCTGGTCTGGGCTGGGTCTTTGACTTTGGTCCTGATCGATCCTCCGAACATTCCTCGGCTCTGATCCATGTTCCGTCTGCCCTTATGGCGGAAGCCTTAGCATTGAGAAGTGCGATTCTCCAGGCGTCGGCTTTGAAGATGAAGAAGGTGATCTTTAATTCAGATTCCCAGCAACTAATCCGAGCAATAGAGACGGGTTCTCCAATTTCGACCATCCATGGAGTTCTATCTGATATTAATTTGTGTTGCTTGGAGTTTATATCTATCCAATTTAAATTTATCCCTAGAGCTGCTAATGTTAGAGCAGACTCTATAGCTAAACATGCCCTGAGGGGATTATGTGCGCAAGTTTAAGTAATATAAGGAGTTGAACAAAAAAAAAAGGTAGCAAAAACTTGTAGATTTTATGAGAAACCACACGCACATATCTTGGATAATAAAATTTTGTGATTTGTAATTTGTAATTTGTAATTATTAGAAATTATTTGACAGATTTCTTTAATTAGTGAAAGTTTTAAATATGTGGGGTTCATTAAATATGATTATAGTGCTGATGTGAACATCTTAAAATGAGAGAAAAATCTCTTATTATATTATAGATTTTTGGATGCATGTCGAGAGGACAACACCATGAGTTATGGATGCAATAAGAAAGATTAGAGATGAGTTCCAACGAGATTCTAACTTTAAAAATAAACAAACAACAATAGATTGATATTTTACTAAATTGTCTTAGGTATGTATGCATAAAATTTATAATTATTAATTTATCATATTATTGGGACCATATATTTACATAGGAATTTCAAAAAAATTATTATCTTATCGAATTGTGTTAAATTTTACACTGTTCCGACTCGAGACCGGAGAAATTTATTAATTTATAGTGATTATTAATTTATCGAGTATTAATTTATAGAGGTTTTACTGTATCACCTAAAACTAAAAATGTCTTTACCACTATCACTTACCCAACAAAAAAAATGGCGTTTGACTGCAAGAAAACCTTTTACTAGTTTACCTTGTTATTCAAGTTACCTTAATATTTACATTAACTTCTTTGATCCTCATTCTTTCTTTCTATATTAGTATTTTTATTTCTTTCTTTCATTTACTGCTCGTCTTAAACGATTTCATGGAATTTGAAAGCGATCGAATAGATCTACCGTCTATGATTTTTGAAAATTTCGTTACATTGTTCAATTTCTTTACGATTTTTGCAGTTAGGGTTTCGGTTCTATTATCAGAAATTCAAACCAACTGATTCACTCAATTCCTAAATCAACCTACTTCTAGTTAGTTTCTTTGTTCCTTTTTATGATTCAGTTTCGTTTGAAAATGAAATAAAATCTCAATTTCATAGTTTATGGTCTACCTTGCAGTTGTACTTTTATTTAACAAAGAATTCGCACAAAGTAGAATCTGAGAATCCATTCCTAGGAATCGCTGGCTAAAGATCTCCGGACAAACCGACCTTTCATTCTCGGCCTTTTGTCTGCGTTAACCTTCCTAACCTCGTACCTTATCTTCTTCTCGAACAAACGATTCTTCCTTTTATCTCTGTATCTCCAAACTCTAGCTTCTCTCTCACTTTTGCTGCTAATTTTCTTCTCCTCTATCCCCTGCCATCGAGATCCATTACCATAAGTTTCGCGCAATTTGACTTTGTTCAATTTGAAACTATATGGTAACATTTTTGTAAGAAATGAGATTTGAAGAAGCTTACAGGAGGAACTAGCTGGAAGTTACTTGTGTTGTTAAACTCAGTTTGGTTTATCGTTGCTCCTCTTGGAGATTCTTGTTTATCCCAGGCTGCTATAACATTTTCGTAATTAAGCCTAAGTAACATGTTCCTCTGCTTTGCATTACTCTCATAATCTTCATTTTCTTCTTTCTTTGTTGTAATCGCGATGACATTGTCGTAATCTTTCTTGCAGCTCATCAATGATTGTTCAGGACATGCTTCATCTCCATCAGTTTTAGCTTCTCCATCT
Source organism: Eutrema yunnanense (assembly GCA_002933935.1). Lineage (NCBI taxonomy): Eukaryota > Viridiplantae > Streptophyta > Magnoliopsida > Brassicales > Brassicaceae > Eutrema > Eutrema yunnanense. The sequence goes on along the minus strand of PKML01019364.1, from coordinate 551,502 downwards.
TCATTGTAACATAGATCCTCCATTGCATCAATTTCATCTTCAAAGTTGAATTGTCTCGTTGTTTCTTCAGAACCATCATGGTTGCTCAAGAAGAATTCCATCTCTATGAATCCCTGAAACTCTGGCACAAGAGAAGTCAGATCATCATCATCTTCATTTGTTTCTGGTATGAAAAACATTCCTTCGCCTCCTCCAATCTCGGGAACACGAGGGTCTTCTCTTCTTCTCTCATCATCTATCTTTTGTTGTGGCTTTTTCTCACAACGGGCTCTAGGTGTTCTCGCTTTTCTTCGGAACCAGCTGTGCCAAACCGGCTTTGATGTTGTTCCTTGAAGCACATGATTTGATATTTCATTTGTTCTAAGACAAACTCTCTCGTGTTTTGTCGCCACTTGGTTTGCACAATGCACTGATTCATCACAGAGATGGCACAAGAAAGCATCGTCGGACGCACAATACCAAACCGCGCGTTTGTTCAGACACAGTTCGCAGGCTCGTGGCGCCTTGACATCTTCTTGGTGCTCCGGAATCATAATTTCTGCGCCAAAACATGAAACAAAGTTAAAGAGAAGAAAGCAAATTAGAAGTAGAGACTTGGCAATAAAGAAAAAAGCGCTTTATCAGGTAAACAAAACAGTAACGGTTTTATACTTCTCTCGAATTTGATATTTTGGTGACTTTTCATGAGCTAAGAACAAAAAAGATCTTAAAGTGAGAGAAAAAAGGGGACAATGAAGAAGACAAGGGCTAAGAAGGATGGAGAATAATGGGCACTGACAAAGGATTGTTCTTAGGTTATATAATAATCTTTTTCTCTGGAGTTAGACAAAGACATTTCAATCTCGAAGATTTTTTACTGACAGTTCTTTCTTATGTCGGTAAGGAGATTAGAGATATGGCTTTTAGGGTGAAGTATTTGTGTCTTGTTCTATATGTCTTAATATTCTATTATTCTTGAATCTTAATGAACATACTTATATAGAGCAGATTAATTTTGGAAGTGGTTAATTAGAATAGACAAGAGTTTAGGTTAAAGCTAGTGAAATTGAGGAGGTAATGTATTATTGAAGTGTGGCCATATCCATTTTTGTTGGTTTATACAAAGGGAAAAGACACTGTACTGATGATTTTGGCTTCATATACCGAATTCGATCCAAATCTTTGCGATCTTATTGGTCAGACTTGGATTATGTTTTTGGGTCTTTTTTCTTACCCATTCTCTAAGTTTTATCTTTTTGTTTGTTTGTCTTTTGTTTTCTGACTCATATTGTCTGTGGTCCACTGGTCCTTACCAATCTTTATCACTATTTAACATATGGTAACAGTTTCCATTAAAGTTTGAACTACTAAAATTTTAATGAATTATTTCAAAGTTTTTTTTTTCCATTAGAGACAATACTAGAGATGTTTTGTGGAAATCTAGTCCTATAATTTTGAAATGAAGGTAAAGCATGGAGGACTTTTTTACAATTACTCTTGGTGAACATAATTAATTGCTTCATAAGGTAAGGTCTCAATAAGATATAATTTGCAATCATAAACACTTGTAACAAACAAGTCATATAAATCAAAATAAGAACGAAGAGGCTACATTGGCTTAGTAAAAGGTACTTTGAGAATTTCACACGAAACCGGGGCTCAATGTACAACAGAAAGCCGTAAAACAACGGACATTATTTGAAAACCCAATGCTGAGCTTAACTAATTGGAAGCAATTAGTCCAATGGTACTCCCTAGTCCAATTAGCAAATGTGTTTTACGGAAACCAAAATGCATAAATCAAGCAAGAACCTTCATGGAGAGACATTAACTTGCGACAGAGGCTCCATTTATGTCCGGTATAATCAAAGCTCTCTCACTCACCTGTTTCATTGGAGCAAGAAGAAACTTTTAAAATCTTTGAACCAAATTAAAATCATCTATCCAAAATCGAACCAAGAGAATTTAAGAATAAGCCATTATCCTAGTGGAACTTTTTGTAATCAAAACATAGATGCTTGAACCCAATCCAGTCCAAAACATGTCCCATCTCTTTAATTCATCAATGAAAATCCGTGACTAGGTTTAACTCTATTGCAGAGTAAAGATGGACACGAACGCGAACCGGATTGGTATCTATAACCAACCGTATGTCCCCAAACTGTCCCAAAACTGAGAGTCACACCAAGATCTATCAATTCATTTAATACAGTCCAAAACATGTCCCATCCCCTAAATCACCAATGACAATCCCTATGACTAATTCTTAGCTCTGTGACTGCAAGCGGATCGATATCAACAATCCCCCATGAAACTCCAATTGCCCCCAAAACCGAGTCATTCTAAAATCTGATCAATTCATATATATAAACAACAATTACACCAAATTTTCTCACAAACCGATTCATATAACTAAGTAAAAGATATTCCGTTCTCTTGAATAACTAGTAAAAGACTCCACACAAGAAATGCTAAAATTTCTAATTCCCTTCTTCTTCTTTCTTCTTCTTCTTCTTCAGTTTATTAACAAGAAAGGTAGTATTGATCAAGTGCTTCTAGCAAATACAAACCAGAGCTTAACAACAGCTACTTACCTAAGATCAATCAGGCGCACAACATTATTCAGCTTCAACAGCCTCCGGTTTAGGACCTGGTTTGACAAAATCAATATACCAGAAAAAGTTCAATACATACATTTTTTTGGGGTCTAAATGTTAAATTTTATACCAATTTTAAGATCTGCGACAACGATTACAGAGATAGCTTAGAAATCAGAAAGACCGAAAACTACAAACAAAAGGCAAAGAACAACAAGCACTATTTGAGAATCTGAGGCCAATCTCCACATTGCATTCAACACTCAAGACACTATAAATTGAGCTCAAATTTCAAAGATAAGAGAACCAATTCATCGAGACACTATTCGATTAAGAATATTAAAACCCTAAGGATTCTCGATTAAGTGACAGAGAAGGTCGGAAAAAAAGCTAACCGTGGAGAGAGATAGGACGGTGGTCTTTGCCCCATCCGACGCCGCGAGTAGCGTCGAGATACTGCTGGACGAGGTGGCGACACTTCTGGTAATGGTTAACGCCTTCGACGCGGTAACACCATTTGACCTTCTCGCGCAAGATCTTAGCCTTCTCGATATGGATCCACTTCTCACGAACAATATGTTCCCTCATCTCCAACATCGCAACCGGATCCTTGTACGGGTTCTCCGGATCGAAGCCATCCGGCGCCGTCTCTTCAAACTCCGGCAATCCCTTCTTCCTCCCCATTGTTTTGTTCCTTTCTTCTGCGATTAGCTTTAATTCGACTTTGAGTTGTAGACTGAGTTTTATGTTTTCGTGGGTTTATTGGGCCTTTAATTCTCTACACAGGACCTGGGGCTAAAAAGTAAAAACAAGGGTCCATAAAAAAATAAATTATGTTTTGAATTTTTTTTTAACATAACAATTTTAACTCTTTTTGTTTGAAAATTTAGTTATGAAAATAATATATATATATATATATATATATATATATTTCTTTTTTTTGTTGCTAAAGTTGATTTTATTTTGTATATATTTTTTTATAAAAAAAAATCTAAATCAAAACTTTAAAAAAAAAAAAATGGGTCCAAATATTATGGGTTTCGGGACGTTTGTACTACCCGCCCACCAAGTTAAACCCGTATTGTATCTACAATGGGTTTCACAACAAATGAAGGTGTGAAACTCATTGTAGAGACAATACCGGTCTTCTAAAATTTACCAACCAAAAGTATGTTCATTTCATCATTCAGATGATTCACTTTTTGTACTTACACCTCAAGTATATGGGAAAATCTAACATCTCTCCTACTCGGCAATGTGTACTCCACGAGCTGGGAGGACCTCCTCACACTTCTATATAATTTGAATCTGGATTGGTTGGATCCGTTTCTTTTCAGGTACATATTACAAGCTAAGATCTATCATATTTGGAGAGAAAGAAACGCTCGAAGACATGGTGAACCTCCCAGCTCAGCCATGATACTCATCAGATTCATTGACAAAAATATTCGTAATCGCATCACCACAATTCGCAAGACCATAGATCGATCGTATGACGACGTTCTAATCAGGTGGTTCGCCACAAGACCAATTTGGCGTATCTATCGCGCAAAGACTCGAAAGGCTTCGCAATCAAATTTCTTTCGGTAAATTCTTTACTTCTTTAAACAGAAAGATGTATTTATTGTAAAAATCTTTTTTTTTTGGTCCGAATATAGTTTTACATTCAATTCAATTTAAAAAAAAAAAGATGAGAATTGATGTTTGTTTAGTGTATAAAATAATCAACATCCTGATGAAACATTTGAATGTGTTTTAAAAATTATGAACAAAATTTCGAATCTATATGGCTGATCCGAATTGAAGCATCTGAATGAAAATGGTTCAGTAAAAAAAAAAAGAAGATGAAAATACCCCCAGCAAAATAAAAAAGTACAATAAAAAAATATCCATGTTAAATTAAGTAATTATAATAAATAATAAATAATAAATAATAAATAATAAATAATAAATAATAGATAATAGATAATAGATAATAGATAATAGATAATAGATAATAAATAATAGATAATAAATAATAAATAATAGATAATTAATAATTAATAATTAATAATAAATAATAGATAATAGATAATAGATAATAAATAATAAATAATAAATAATAAATAATAGATAATAAATAATAGATAATAAATAATAGATAATAGATAATAGATAATAAATAATAAACAATAAATAATAGATAATAGATGATAATAAATAATAAAGAGAAATTGATCAAAATAGCACTTTTTGAAAACTTTCTCACCAAACTAGCACTCTAATAAAAAAGCCCCATTTTTAGCATTCATTAAAGATTAAAGAGGCAAAAAAAACTTTTTTTTTCTCTTTTTCTCTTTTGCGATTTCTTCAGGTCTTAACTCAAACTTTAGCTTTGGGGAAGCCTTACGGTTTCGTGATTCAATTTCAATATTTTTTTTTAATTGGGATCCAAGAGTTGCTGAAAAAGATGACTGAAGAAGTTGAAATCGATGCTGAAGTTCCAGTTACAAAGGTCAGCGATTTCTCTGTAAAAATCTCTCCTTTGCTCATCAATCGTAGGTTTACATGTAATTTGGATTTTATGCTTTCCCATGGCTGATTGTTATCAATTGGAATCTGTTCTTTTCCAATTAGTATTAGCATTTGCGTGGTCCCTGTACTTTTGTCTGCTTCCTCATCTGATCAACGCTTAATTTATGGTCTTTGGATTCTATCGAAGAGGAGATATATATATATATTGTGGTTATTAACTCTTCCTCGAAAACCCTTGCTGCTGTTTTTTTCTTTTTTTTCTTTTCAGAAATCCAGAAATCAATATTGTTTTCTGCTCTTTTGTCGCTTGAAGACTTTGGGTGTTTCTTTTCCGATCTGGACACATCAATGGGCACAAAAAGTTTGCGACTTTATTGAAGACAAAAGAGGTGTGTCGAATTGATTGATGATTGGGTGTTTCAAAGACCCAACATATGTTTTGATGAGGGTTTTGCTGTGTAAGATCCAGTGCCCTTCTTTCATGATGATTATACACACAGCTATTATACATGATGATTACTCCAATACTATGCAGGGGATTACTTATGACATTAAGGTCAGCAAGGATGAAAAGATTCAGTGTTCTAAGTATATCTTGCAGAGAAGGAAACTGAGGCAAAGATTTTAGGTACTTTGCTTGCCTTTTAGTTATGCCTGAAACTTGAAAGACAGTTTTCTTTCTGGTTAATGATTGTTTTTGTAGCCCCTTCACATCTGATTCTTGACCGGATTTGATTGGTTTCTGTATCTTGCTATTACACGTAACGTAAGAGGATGTCTTATTATTGCTTTAACTTCACAGGAATGGAGTTTGAAGAGGTGAAGTCCCAAGCCGCTGATTGTTTACCTGATGAAAGACTATACTGGTAAATTACGTTTGTCATTTTTGTGCAATGAATAGGACAAGCTTTGAATCATTATGTTGTTAGTAACTTGTTTCAATTCTTTTGGCTTACAGTGACATTTGCAAGACCTTAATCTTTGATCTTCATAGGAGTTGCTCTAACTGTTCTTCTGATATCTGCCTTACATGCTGCTTCGAGATCCGAAATGGAAAGCTTCATGCATGTCAGGAGGATGTGTCATGGAATTATATCAACCGAGGTTTAGGGTATGCACATGGAGAAGGAGCAATGCTGGTTGAAACGACGAATGATAAGCTAAATAACAAAGACCGCGTGAAGCTCCCATCTATGTGGAAAGCAAAGAAAGCTGGAAACATTACTTGTTATTGTGGTGTTGATGATTTGGAGTTAAAACACATACTTCCTAATGACTGGGTATCTGATTTGATCAAGAAAGTAGAAGTAACTGCAGAAGCCAGCAAGCTTTTGGATAGACCTGAAACGGTTATGGAGCAATGCCCTTATTTTAACTCTAAAGGTAGAAAGATTTTGTAATTTTTCATCATTTGTATCATTTAGGAAGTCTTTCCGAAATACGTTATATATGTTCCTAAATACGATTCATTTTCAAGAAATTATCATTTTCATCATTTGTTCATTTAGGCTTTCCGAAATACGTTATATATGTTCCTAAATACGATTCATTTTCAAGAAATGATCATTTTTCATCATTTGTTCATTTCAAAAGTCTTTCCGAAATACGTTATATATGTTCCTAAATACGATTCATTTTCAAGAAATTATCATTTTTCATCATTTGTTCATTTCAGAAGTCTTTCCGAAATACGTTATATATGTTCCTAAATACGTTTCATTTTCAAGAAATGATCATTTTTCATCATTTGTTCATTTAGGAAGTTTTTCCGAAATACGTTATATATGTTCCTAAATACGTTTCATTTTCAAAAAATGATCAGTTTTCATCATTTGAATCTTTCTTTATTTCTTTGTGTAGACAAAACAACACCACATTTGTTCTGATGCTTCATTTACGCATGAAAATCAACATTAAATATCGTTTTCTGTTTTTGTTCATTTAAGAAAGCTTTCCTAAATACGTTATATATGTTCCTAAATACGTTTCATTTTCAAGAAATGATCATTTTTCATCATTTGTTCATTTCAGAAGTCTTTCCGAAATACGTTATATATGTTCCTAAATTCCAATCAATAAATGAAAACGGACTAGATTCTCATTTATACATACCATAAAAAAACTTTAAGAGAACATACCATGCGAACCCATCCGAACATAGGCTTCTCTAGTTTAGGAGGTTTTGCTTTGCAAGACACACAGGTCTTTGATTTCAACCTCAAAAATGTATTCATGAAGACATTCCGAAATACGTTATATATGTTCTTAAATACGTTTTATTTTCAAGAAAGGATCAGTTTCATCATTTGTTCATTTAGAAAGTCTTTCCGAAATACTCAAAGTCGAATCAGCTACCTTTCCATTCCAATTGAATTGAGGACGATCCAACGGTTCAATCAAAAGATACATGTAGATCAAGACGTCTCGTTTGGCCACCCTTGGAGGAGCTCTACCCGCGGCCAAGAGGGAAAAGAGGGAAAGAAATCAGAGAAACGAGTTCCTTTTCGGCCTTGATGGTGCTCGGTTCGGGACGACTTGCTCAAATATTCTCTGTATGACACCTTCTCCATCTCTCAATACAGCGTTCTCCATTGTTATTCAAGAAGAACGTCACCAGAAGGTTGCGGCGCCGGTAGCTCCACGCCCAGATGCTATTGGTTTTTCCATTCAAGCACCATCCTCGTCGGCCATCGTTTCATCTCGTCCTCGATCTACCATCGTTTGTGATTACTGTGGCAAGACCGGACACATGAAGAAAGACTGTTATCAGCTTCATGGATATCCAGAAACAAGATTTGATGGTGGAAATCAAACACGAGGTGGACGTGGTAGAGGTGGTTTCGGTAGTGCAAGAGGCGGTCGCGGTGGAGGTCGTGGATTGGCTAATAACATGTTGATGAGTAGTGGTGGAGGAGCAGGTTCGAATCATGTCATCACTAATGAGGATGGCAATGGTTTGACACTGAACAAAGATCAATGGAATACTCTGGTTCAGCTTCTTAACGCACCAAAAGCTACTTCATATGATCGTCTCTCTGGTATGATTATCGATACAGGGGCCTCACACCATCTTACAGGTTTTTTGGAGTTATTGTTTGATGTTCAGAACATCTCACCGTGTCCCATAGGCTTGCCTAATGGTGATGTTATTTTGGCTACCCAACGTGGCAAAATATGCCTTGGTGGATCGGTGGTTTTATCTTCAGTTTTCTATGTTGAAAATTTGACTCATACCTTGTTATCCGTGGCCAAAATGCTGAAGGAAAAGTCGTGTATTGCGGTATTCACTGACAAATTTTGCTATGTGCAGGACCGTATAACGAGGACAATGATTGGAGCGGGTGATGAGTGTGAGGGTGTGTACTATTTTCGAGAAGTTTTCAGTGGTTGCGCAAATGCCGTGGGTCCAATTCGTCGACAAGAGTTGTGGCATAAGCGTCTTGGTCATCCTGCTGATTCTATACTTCCTAGTTTATCTAGTTTCATTGATTTGGGTGTTGTTAGTTCAAAGTCAAACTCTCCTTGCGACATTTGTGTACGAGCTAAACAAGCTCGTTTTTCATTTCCCGATAGTGATTATAAAGCTGAAAGCATTTTTTCTCTTATTCATTGCGACGTTTGAAGACCATATAAAACACCGGCTCTTTGTGGTTCGACATATTTTCTCACAGTGGTTGATGATTATTCAAGAGCAGTTTGGGTGTTTCTGATGAAGTTTAAAAGTGAAGTCACGACACACTTGCAGAATTTTTTTGCTATGGTCGATAGACAGTTTAGTTCTAAGGTTCAAGTTGTTCGTAGTGATAATGGAACAGAATTCATGTGCTTGAAACCTTATTTCGCTTCTCAAGGGATTATCCATCAAACTTCTTGTGTTGGAACACCTCAGCAAAACGGTCGTGTTGAACGGAAACACAGACATATCCTGAATGTTGCTCGGTCTCTACGTTTTCAAGCTTCTTTTCCCATTGAATTTTGGGGTGATTGCATTCTTACCGCATGCTATCTAATTAATCGCACACCATCGGTTGTGCTTCAAGGCAAGACACCGTTTGAGCTACTATTTGCCAAATCGCCAACGTTTGAGCATTTACGAATATTTGGATGTCTTTGTTATGCTCACAAAGGAACGCGAGCTCGTGATAAATTCGATGAAAGAGCTACGCGGTGTGTCTTCCTTGGCTATCCTTATAACCAAAAGGGATGGCGAGTTTATGATCTTGAACGGCATGAATACTTTGTTACGCGTGACGTGATTTTCAATGAAGATGAGATTGGGGTTTAGAAATGTGATTGTCTACATTAAATACGATCAGGACATGGGCGAGGGTGGGGTTTGTAAGCGCCGAGCTATCATTAGAAGAAGCCTGGATTTGAGAACGGAACGCATGTGTCTCATCGGCGATGACTATATGGAAGGCGACCCTGAGCATAAACCTTTTATTAACTAGCAAGACAAGATCAATTTGAAATTTGTGGATCAAATAAATGAAGTACTACTTAATTTGTGTTTTGTTTTCGAGATATATTAAATTATGAACCTGCCTGTGTATAAGCAGGATTCTGAACGTTGTTTTTAACCCTCAATTATTCCAAGTCCTTAATATATTTGCCTGGTCTTACTCAACTGAAATCCTGCCTATATAAATGGATGACGGATACATAAAGCTAGCAGATCAGTCTTTTGTATCTGTTCATTGGGAGATTCTGTGATAACACTTCATGTTTGGTCTGAAAATCAGTTAGCGTATTGTTTTTATCACAATTTCAAGTGCTATTTGCCAAGATGAATCTCTACAACAACTGTGAAGCTCTTAGATTCTGATTTACTGCTTTAGTTACATATATAAACATTTGTTCAAACAAGCATTTTATACCGACCAGACAGTCTGTACTGCCACTGATAAAGAACCCAGCATCCTCGCGGAGGCAGTGACAGCACCGCTGTGACCCTTCAGAACATGTACATTGGTCTGAATTTTCTTCTGTGCAGCAGCATTTATGTCTGTTTTGCCAAGTTTAGTATACTGACTTCATCAGAAAGAGAGAAGAGCTAACCATGGATATACCCGAAGAAGCATTATCAGAAACCCACTTACTAACACGACTGAACGAGTTCGCTTTTGATGCTGTATCTCTGCTAAACATACTCTGAGCCCAACTCCTTCCAGAAGCTTCTGCGGGTTGCTGGGTTTCATCTGTAACATCTTTTGGACGTGGGGATGGCAACCCAGAAGATATGGACTGCTGCTTAAATGAAGAAGCGCCCCAATAGCCGACACAAAGTTGCTGAACATGCGACAAGAACCCTCTGAGTTTAATCTGAAACAAAGTTCAAGATGTAACAAAAAATATTAGGCCTCAGTTGGTTTCCAAAACTATTGGGAGAATCGACCGAAATCGAACGGTTGAGATGATTTATCAAGATTATGGAAATAATGAATATATGATTACAGAAGAATCAAGAAAGTTCTAGAAGAGTGAAGATATTTGTCGATATCAAGTTTACCATTATTGTAAATGTATTATTTCCATTTATGTTTATCTTAATCTTAATTTAGGAAATTAGGTTTAGTCCTATGTATCTTGTAACATTATTTTTATGAGAGTCTAATATAATTCATAAATACTTTTATGTTCTTACTCTCATCAATTTATCAAAAAGCCCAATTAAAAAGCTTGAAAATTGTAAACGTATGGGGTATAAAGTATGGGAAATATGAGACACATTTCAATATCCAATAAACAGAATATAATTTACCAGTAATTTATATCCAAGTTTTTGTTTTTCTGCTATTGTCTCGATCAAGTTTCAAGCCTCTGTATAAGGAAGTCCCAAGCCAGCCTTCAAAAGAGCATTAAATAATTTTTATCGAAAAAAAGAGCATTAAATAATGTGAAGACAGAATACATAAGAGAACCGTAATTAGGCCTGGGCAAATGGTTATTCGGTTCGGTTCGGTTCGGTTATTTCGGTTTTCGGTTACGTTCGGTTATGTTTTTTACTATCTATTCGGTTAGTAACCGTTTTCGGTTCGGTTACCATTCGGTTCGGTATGGTTATCAAAATTAATAACTGTTTGGTAACCGAAAGATTTTCGGTTAACCGAATGGTTTCGGTTATTTTCGGTTATTTTTGGTTATTTTCGGTTAAATTTCAATTATTTTCGGTTAAATTTCAAAATATTTCGGTTAAATTTCGGAAATATTTCGGTTAGTTTCAGTTATTTCGGTTAGTTTCGGTTATTTCGGTTCGGTTATTTCGGTTATATTTCGGTTATTTCGGTTAATTAGGGGAAATCAACTAAATTTTTTTTTTTTTTTTTGATATCCATGGATACCCATTGGTTATCGGTTAATAACCATTCGGTTATCATAACCAATGGATATCAAAAATAAAAACCATTCGGTTATTATGAAGTAACCATAACCTAACCGAACCATTAATTTCGGTTCGGTTCGGTTCGGTTTCATTCGGTTCGGTTATTATGCCCAGGCCTAACCGTAATCATCACATTTCAGGAATAGAAGGTGATGAATAAGTCAACTCTAAAATTCACCATATCATCCTATAAATCTCCTACAAGAATTAGACTAGAGAAATCAATTTTCATTTGATATCTTAATTGAATTCGATCGGTGTAATGATTGATGATTTAGTTTGATTCACTATACACGCATGTCAGACGCATGGCACCCTCTTCATGTCATATTGATATGTTTCAAGCCATGCACGAGCAACAAGATTACAGGCAACAATTACAGCCCTCTCCATTGATATTGAAACTGTCTTCTTCCCTGGCGGTGAGCTGCAATTGGAAGAATAAATAAGGGAATCTTGGAGGATGCCTTCCAATATTGGATTCAAGATGCTGCCGTGAGGATCTGCTTTAGCTTTTTTTCTTGTTCCTCTGACCTAGCTAGCACTCGCAAGAAACCTGCATAGGATCTGTTTCTACTGTTATGAATACTACACCAACTTGTGAATTTTTGTCTGTGTCCAACATGAAACAGTTAGCTTACCATAGGTTCCGGTGGCTGATTGGTGGATCGAGACCGTCTCTTCAGAAACGCAGATGCGCTAAAAACTTTGTCTTCCTAACAAAAGAATATGTATAATTAAGAATAGGTGTGCAAATGGGGTGAATAAATAATATAAGTAAATGTCTATCTAATAAAAAAACTGCAAATATATATAAAAAATGTGTCGAAAATTTTAAGAGCAAATATCGAAGACTTCTAGTTTCTCCTTAGCAAAATACAGGGACCTTAAGCTCAAAAGTCCTTATTAATATAAAAATATTCTCTATATCCCTTTTCTATTCTCAATACCCTCAATATAATTTCTCACCATTTTACCCTTTTCTTTTCTATTATTTTAATTTTTTTTCAATCACAACTAAAAACGTAGACCCCACATGAACCAATCAATTAATACTTATATGAGACCCACTTATTCTCCTTTCCATATTAAAAAATGGTATTGTTTTCTCTCCTCATATCTTCTCACGGGACAAAACTAGGTACTACTGAGCCAATTGGTATTACTGAAACAAATTTTCTCCAAAAAATGATGCACAACAAAAAAACAAAAACAATCAATTAAAACAAATTATTTAATTTTACATGGAGTCAATTCTAATTTATCTACAAAAAAATGTGTTTCTTCTTATCCTTCTTATCATTAAAGCATTTGAGACTTCAAAATTAAGGTGAGTTTTTCTAGTTTCTTATGCTAATTTCATATTAATGATTGAATTAACGAGTTTATATAATATACAAACTAATTTATGTAATGTTTCGTCTCAATTTGAAGATTTCATTGTAGATTTGAAATTTTTGTTTTTTTGCTTAACCAGTTATGAAATTGTTTTTTAACTCTATTAGGACCTTACATCGGTAATTAAGGGGGATTATAGTTGTTAAATATACAGTGAATCATATTGAATCTTAGTGATTCGTAGTAAAATAGAAATTTTCTGGGTTTCACTGAGACAACTAGTATTACTGAGATGAAAGTGGGTATTACTGAGCCAACTGATACTACTGAGACAACTGTATTACTGAGACAAAACTGGGTATTAATGAGCCAAATATATTTGGAATGTTAACGATGTTTTTGATTATCTAATGCAAGTGAATACAAATCAATGTAGAAGTGGTTTGCATGTGGAGCTCATCAAAATCAGGGATGTGTGCAACCTTCAAGAAATGATCATCAGCTGAAAACGATGGTACAAGTAGTACAACTAGTACAACTGGTACAACTGTGATATAATTAAGTATAAAGCTATCGACAAAAAAATACCAAAAAAACATATGTAACTTTATTATATACAAAACATTGGTTACTAATACAAATATTTTTATTAGACATCTAAATTAGGCAACAAAAAAAATATGGTTATTAGATACAAAACTTATTATGTTAACTAAAACAACCTTATACTTTAATGGTTAATGTGTGAATACTAACCTAATTGCTATGAGAAACAATCAAACAAAGTATTTTAACACATTTTGTTATATGAAAATATAGTAAATGTATTTCAATTAGCTAACATCATAAGTACTACTATACAAAATATAATTTAAACATGGTATTACTAAATAAACATGAAAACATGGGTTTGTACAACTATGTGGATCTTAGTACTACTAAAATAAAGGGTACAACTATGTGTATTTTTTGTCCATAATAGTACCTAGTAACTCCAGTACTACCGAAATTATTACTAAATCGTGAAAGTATTTAAAACATGTGTTTTTTTTAGATAATTATATATATATATATATATATATATATTGTTTTATGCTGAAAAATAATTTTAGATACCTCATATCTAGGATTTTTTTGTTAGTTCATAATAATACCTAATAATTTTAGATATGTCCGATCCATGTTTTTTTTTTTTCAACTGGTTTTTATAAAAATAAAAGGATTTTACAAACACGTTTTCTTCTTCTTCCTCCATTTTTGTTGTTCTTCTTCGATTTGTGGCGTGGAAGCTGGAGGAGGAAGACACGGCTAGCTAGGAGTCGCTCCTTGGCGGAAGGCGTTGAGATGGTTTTTGGTATCGACGGAGACGGAGAAATCCCTTGTCGTGGAGCAGTTCGTTGTTCTACGGCCGTTGTGGTAACGCTTTATTCTCCAGGTCGTGGTTGCCTCTTTCCCGGGAACTTAGGTAGACCTTCCATTTTTGCATGCTTTGCTTGAACGATCAGAATTCTCCGATTAAGCACCGGTGGAACATCGGCGGTGATGCGACGGAGATGGCGGAGCAGATCGGAGCAGCTAGCGTCGACGGTGGGCACGAGAGGAGAAGATACAGTGGTTACTTGCGATGTAAGCAACCTATTAGGTCTGCCCTAGAACACGTCTCTTCGGCTCGGGGGTGTAGCGGTGGATCTCCGATGACAGTGGTATCATCTCTAGTATAAGACGGATCCTCGGAAGCGATGAACGGAGACGGTGGTGAGGTGGGGCTCACACCTCCCCTGCACGGCCAGAGACAAAACGGAGAAGAAGAAGAAACATACGAAGATGAAAAGACAAAAAGGTGAGTGCTCTCTCTCTCTCTTTCTCTTCGACGGCTCAAGCTTGATACGGCTAGGATTCGAAAAAGAAGAGGGAGCTCTTATCACGTAACACAAAAAAAAAAGAAAACTGAAGAACATGAGTAAGAAGATGAAGTGAAAAAAAAAAGATGAAGTGGGATAGATTTAAAAAAAACAAAAAGAAAAAAGAAAAAAGAATTGGGTGTGAGATCCATATTTTGTTCAGGTTTGGGTGGATAACCCTGGTTGGATATGTAATTTATTAGATTCATTAAGGGTTTAATTGTATTTGCAATCGTTTTTGTTTTTTTAAAAAATCAAAAATAAACTGTTTATTATAACAGGGACTTTTGAGGGTATTTTTATATGGGAAGGCGCATACGAGGTTAAAGTCCAAAATTACAGTCTCAAAATCAAAATCGAAGAACTCAATTTCATCGAAAATCATGGGGTTCTTCGTTATTCTGCATCTCTAATTAGATTGAAATCGTTCATTAGATCTCGATTTGATTCGTCTCTCTTACTCCGAAAACTCCTTTCTCAAATAACTCTGAAAGCTCCTTTCTCGATCTCGGTTCGTCAGGTATGAATTCCTTAAAATTTTGTTGTGCGTATGATGAAACAGCTCGTTTTGAACAATGATTATGAATTTCTTTGAAGGATATAAGAGATTCGTGAAGAAATTTGGGATAGCATTTTCAGCTTTGGTGAATCTCAAATTTCAGAGAAAGTTAAGATAATCTTCTATTGATTGTAACTTTTTAAATGTGAATGAATGTTGAATTCGACTCATTTGTGGGTGATGAAACATGTGAAATCTAGTTTTAAACAAATTGACATTGAGTGATGAAACGGAAGTGTGGTGTGTGGAAACTTTTTAAACGTGAATCTGAACCAAATCTGAACATGGTGAAGAATCGTTGCAACCATTCATTTCTTAGGAAGAGAAGACATGCGTAGAACCAAATCGAAGTGATGAACTTTTTATTGCATCACGTACAAGATCAGATGGAAGTTTTGTTTGCAACGAAGCAAAAATCTATGTAGTAAGTTTTCTGTCTCTTTTCAATGTGGTTTTTGAGGCGTAAATTGTTTAAATTCTTTTATATAGGCTTTATGTTCTGTGAGATCTCTTAAGAGCTTATGTTTGGTAAATTTGTTTGTAGGATCAGCTGAAACAAGTAATGACTCATAATATTCAAAGTCAAACACTAAGTAATGAGTCTAGACCAACTGATGCATTTGAACAAGTATTTGGTCTTGAGCATGCGAGTTCGATGTGTATGACATGGCCCGACACACTCCAACTATTTTTCGAATTTGGAATCCACACCATCTAATACTGAGATTGTAGATATAAAGACCCGCATGAAAGGATTTGAAGACAAACTAGATATCGTGACTGATGCTCTTTGTGCTCTTGTTGGATCAAGAAATAATTTTCAAGTAATATATAATTTCTTTGTGGTCAAGAAGTTATCATTTCCTGTATGTAACACAAAGTGTAATTTTTTTCAGGTAAGTGCAATGGGTGGGAAAACAAAGATTAAAACCAATCTTCATCAAGCATTTAGTATCAACAGTGACCAGGTAACAATATTATATGTATCTTCTGCATAATACTTCAACTTTGTAATTTATCTACAATTTCAGGAAAGTAGCATTTCAAAGACTGGACTTTGAACTTAACCAGAAACTAATTTGATTCGGATTTTACTTGAAACTGGTATGTTCATCATTGTATAGTTTAGTTAATCATCTATAGCTTCTAGTTCCTTTTTGTCTCTAAGTACCTCAATTAGGATTTGAGTATGCTTTAAGAACTTCGGATTGATTTCGGAGAAATCAGTGTTATTGAGATGAAAATAAGACCCTATAGTCATTGATTATCTTATTGGAGATACTGTTAGTCATTTTATTTTTTGGTTACTGATTATGGCATTTTTATTTCAGTTCAGATATGCTTCTGAGTCTCTTTCGATGTGCATTAGCATTCCCAAAGTTTCCTTGAGAGTATATCTGGCAGGAGAAGATCTCAATCACTTGAGAGTAGTATCATGCCCGTCCCTGCTGTAAACATTTGCTTTAGACCAAATATTATAAGAATCTATTTTGGGGCACACTTGTGAATGTGTTAATAGCTTAGATGGTTGAGTCCAATATTTCTTATCTTTCACTTCAGCGTTTCAAACCGAGTCAACACCAAGTTTTTCCTTTTTTTTTTAAGTGGCAATTTTTTTTTTTTAGAGTTTTTAATATATTGTTTTAGATAATTAAAAACTTAACTTCTCCCTTTCTTATAAAAAAAAAAAAACCCCTTCTCCTACCCTATTCTTCGTCGCTAAGGCGTTAACTAAACTAAACAATTGATTAGGTTTCACTAATCTCTTTTCATCAAAACTAAATTATTATCCTATTTACTTCAGAAGATTCGTCTCGGCCTCTCGGGTTTGGTTGAATTTTTATGAAAGAATGTTTTTTTGTTATTATTTTCTTCTTCTTTATTTTGTGTTGGAAGTTTATTAATGGATCCCAAATTTTATTGGTTAATGGTTAAAATTCTAAGAAAAGATTTACCAATAAAAGTCAAAAGGGCTAAAGAGATATTGAACTCTTTGAAAGGAACAAAAGTTTTTTTTTATCCAAATTCATGGATTGCTTATTGAATATTGTTAAAATTAAAGAGATTAGTGAAGCCTAATCAATGGATAGCTCCGTGGGAAACTCGCAGGGTCGCTGGAAACAAACCCAGAAGAACAGGAAGAACACACTATCCAAAAAAGAAGAAACTCAATCATGAAAATCTGCCTGAGTTTAATATATCTAGTCTCACCCAACAGAAGAAAACAAAGTCTCATAGACTTCAACTAATCAAGCACGTTTCATTCTCAAACAGATGATTCATTTCAATCTGGACAAAAATAAAACGTTTACCCATCAAAAACACTTGTTCAGTTAAAAAAAAAAAAAAAACTGCTTATATTTGGTTTTGTGATGGGTAAACAAAAATAAATTCAAATATTTACCCATCAAAGAAAAAATATCCGATACTTTACATATGTGTGTTACAAACATATATAATATCGGATATTATTGTTAGCACGTTACAAATATCAGATATTATTGTTAGTATGGTAACATTCTATATGATAACTAGTTTATCAAAATAAACGTTAACTTATTGGTAGTTAACACGTAATATATAAATAATTCAACTAACAAGGATAAATATGGTATACAAAAAAACGATATTTGTAACGTGCTAACAATAATATCCGATACTTTACATATGTGTGTTAAACATATATAGTTATCATGTTAAGTCAATTATTACATCAAACAACCAAGAAAATATCAATTTAAATATGAGACGATAACAAAAAAAACGAGTTACACCTACTTGTAACGGGATAGTACATGTTAAGTAATCCGATAACTAAAAATAACAAGTTACACAACACTGATTCTTTGTGCAAATCTCCGGTGAGGAAACAATGTGCCGTCAACAACATCCACCCATCTCTGCATCTGAATCTCACTGCCTTTAGAAACACTGTAGATTCTGAAATTTCCATTATCCTCGAACTTCAAAAACCTAAACACATTGTTTCCTTCTCCGTAATAGCTACTGTAAACAAAAATTTCGTCGCCGTTTGGCAAGTAGAATCGATAATCGACACAACTCCATTAGGTTTCAAAACAAAACTCGGAGACGAGTGATTTGAAATTGAATTCGGACCATCAATAGAAGAATTAAGCCCTTGGTTCCAGTAAACTACGCTATTGTTCCACTTGAGATTCAAATTCCCTTT
The DNA here is from genome assembly GCA_002933935.1 of Eutrema yunnanense. Taxonomy (NCBI): domain Eukaryota; kingdom Viridiplantae; phylum Streptophyta; class Magnoliopsida; order Brassicales; family Brassicaceae; genus Eutrema; species Eutrema yunnanense. The sequence continues at coordinate 533,042 of PKML01019364.1, read as the reverse complement.
TTCCGAGAGATGAAACGAGTAAGAACCAGATCGGGGAGACATACCAACTGTGAAATTCTGCGTCGGGACGATAACGTCGCTCGGGTGAGCAAAGGAAGACCACACCGTCAAGTTTCTGTGATTAAGGAGAACGAAATTTCCAGAATTTTTGAGAGAGGCGGAAGCAACTCCTTGATTGTCGCTGTCGGAGTCCCAAATAGTAGCACCGGAGCCGTTAACGAGTCGGAGGGAGCCAGAACGGAGAAGGCGGAGAGATCCACCGGAATCGACGGTTTTAGCCGACCATATAGGAACAGTGTTGGAGAACACGACGGCGGAGAGGTAGGATCCGTGAATAAAGGATACAAAGAAGGCATAGCTAGGAGAATACCATGAGTGGTTGCAATTTGAGGCGTGAGGAGTAGATCTGAGTGGTATGGTTCGAGAAGAAGAGAAATCGAGACGAAATAGTTACAGAAACGTAGATACGAGTGGTATCGCCATTGTTGTATTGTATAAGTATATAGGAGGAGTCAAGGGCTACTATGCCCTTATTCATTACAAAAAAGGCTCAGATGTCACTGGGTAATAAAATGACAATTTTACACTTAATAAAGAGTTGTAAAAGTTAAATGGGACAATGAAAACCACGGTAGTTCAGTGATTTTGAGCTCTATGCGCGTCACCCGCGGACGCGCGTGACCAGGGTTCGAATCCCTAATGGAAAGTATAACGAGATCGTGATACCATCAGAAAGTATATCAGAGATAATATATGAAAAGAGAAAATATTGGTTATAATCAGGGGTATAAGAGAAAAAAATTATTTCTCTATGTTCTCTACCTAATTAAAAAACATGGTCTAATTTTGTTATTAATAAATGCTAGATAGTCATATTACTGTAATATGTTCTATAAACTATCAACAAATCCGATGCTACCACCTGAATATTTTGCTATGTCTCCTTCTGTCAAATCATTTGCCGACGTCCGTACCAGTTTGTCACAATCGTCGATATCACCAAGAACGGTTATTTCGATCAAACTAAGAAGATAAATTGAGATTATATATTTATATTTTAAATTGGTAACGATGTTTGCTACAAGAAATATTCTCACATTTGCCTCGATCGTCTACATACGATGATCAGGTGGCAAATACTGATTCAACCCACATGGTCGTGGTCGAGTGGTAGTGGAGAGGTGGGATTGTTCCACCAACAGGGAATCCGGATTCGATTCCCCCTTTGCACTGGTGCTCGAAACATTAATCACGACCATGTGTGGAAGCTGGCACTAGGCTTCGGTCCAGTTGAAAACCCGTGAGGAGGCTTTGTCAGTTGGGCCAACTCACTCTAGGCAATTGTCGAAAAGCGCGAAGTCTTACTGGTTTGGCATGTGGTAGCCAGTCCCCATCTCTCCGGTAGGATGTCGACCGGACAGCCTAGATTATTAAAAAAAAAAAAAAAATACTGATTCATCTTGCCTATATCTCTATAATATTATTTAAGAAGACATTTTTAAAAATGAACTTTGTCTTGTAAATTATTACATGATATGCAATTACAAATAACAAAAAATAATTGAAATAGGAAATGATATAATAGTCTTTTAAAATTATTGATTAGAATATGGAAAGTATATATTTTGCATTAAAGAGGTTATTTATTATTTAATTTCTTAATTATTTTTAATACTATATATTTTAAAATAATAATCAATTCATATATATTCAAATAAAAAATATTATTCAAAATCTTGCAATATTTTTCACTATAATTTATTATATTTTATTTGAATATATATCAAAAAAAAAGTTGAAAAATATTTTACTAATTTTATAAAAAGTTAGACACAAAAAATATTTGTTTTTAAGAGTTCGTAAACTAACCACAAAAACTATAATTATTTAACGGTGCATATTAGAGTTATGTTTTTAATATTATAAGTTTTTGCGGGTTAGCCCGAATAATATTTTAGTTCACTGCAAAACGGGTTAAATAGACAAATTATTACAAATTGACAGTTTTATCTATAATCATTAGTTAGTTATATTGTAAAATTCAGATAAAAACAATTTTTTTAAAAAAAATTACTTCGCGCTATAATTAGCACGGGTTAAATCCTAATATGTATATATAAGGCTATAACTAAATGCAAGTTCATTATATTATTTTCTTAGGTTTGGGACTAAAGTATTGATAAACATCTATACTTTCTTCTACACAAGTACACGACACCATACTTGAACCCCATCCAATTAATAAACCCATATAATTTTTTTTCATTACATACTAAAAAGTACTGTATCCATAATAGAACATAATAATTACTCATAAAAGAAAAATATACTATTTTAGTACAACCATAGAACCTTCCTAGCTACAGGACTTATTTGGCTTGAGTAGTTAATTAGGCTAAAATTAATTAAGACAGAGTTAATAAAATTACTATGTGATGAGTGGTTAATAAAATCTTACCAACCCACAGAAATATGTGTATACATACATGAAATTATTTAGGCATATTTTTTAAAAATATAAATTAGAGTAAAATTTGGTTTGGGGCATTTTGAAGACCAGAGTTTGGTATGGTAACTAGAATTAATGTCAATCCTACCATTAGAAATTTAGAATAACTTTCAAGTGATTCACTTGCTCTTCTTACGTTTTATTTTTGTTCTCTTCCTCCTTTTCAGCTTTTCTAGAATCACACATATCGCAATTTTTCTTTTCGATGAAAAGTTACTTTTATTCGAATAAACCCAAAGAATAGCACATATACAATTTTACAATTTTATTATAAGCGAACTGTGTATTTTTTCCAAGTACTATAAACTACTTTGAATTGGTCATACCCTGCAATTTGCATATTATTTAAACCATATTTATCTTAAAAAATATGAAACGTTCAGCCAACGGTAAAAAGACGAAATTCCACCTTATAGTTTAATTCAAAATTATGCAATTGGAGTTGACGATAAATTCTATAAAAAAAAGTGAAACTTGAAATTTCGTATGTGTAAGGTCATTTCCTTTTGTCAATATGAACGCAGGGAAATAGTCTTCAACCTAATCACTTTTGAAATTTCGTATGTGTAAGGTCATTTCCTTTTGTCAATATGATCTGATGATTTAATACGATACTAGGATTTAACCCGCGCTAATTATAGCTCGGATTATTTTTTTTTAAAGAAATTATTTTTATCTGAATTTTACAATATAGTTAACTAATGATTATAGATAAAACTGGAAATTTATAATAATTTGTATATTTAACCCGTTTTGCAGTGAACTAACATATTTTTCGGGTAAACCCAAAAAATCTTATAATCTTGAAAACATAACTCTAATATGTACTGTTAAATGACTCTAGTTTTTGTGGTTAGTCTACAAACTCTTTTAATAAAATAGTTTTCTTGTGTCTAACTTTTTATAAAACTAGTAAAATATTTTTCAACTTTTGTTTGGATATATATTCAAATAAAATATAATAAATTATAGTGAAAAAAATAAAGCAAGATTTTGAATAGATTTTTTTTTCTTTGAATATATATGAATTGATTATTATTTTAAAATATATAGTATTAAAAATAATTAAGAAATTAAATAATAAATAACTTATTTAATACAAAATATATACTTTCCATATTCTAATCAATAATTTTAAAAAACTATTACATCATTTTCTATTTCAATTATTTTTTGTTATTTGTAATGGCATTTCATGAAATAACTTACAAAACAAAGTTCATTTTTAAAAATGTCTTCTTAAATAATATTATAGAGATATTTGGGAGAAAATGACATCATTATATAAGTTTTCAGGTTTTAAATTATTTATGCCATTATGTCTTTATCATTCAATTTCTTTACTGTATATTTATTTACGTTTTTAAATGTTATTGTTACTAAAATAAATGGTATATCATTTTCTAATTTTTTTTCATATTCATTTTTTCATAACATTCATAATTATTTATTATTGATAACATTCACAAGTTTGTTACCTTTTTCAAGATAATTAATTTATAGTTTAGTTACATACTGAAAAAAAAATCACTTATTTATTAAAATTTTTTTTCATATAAATTATTATAGTATTCGAGTGGTTCCATGCGATTTATCTAAAACACCACTTCATTATAAACATTCTTAACTCCACTCTAAATCCCAATCCAAACTCCATTTTAGAATAAAAATTTCAAACTTTATTTCCAACACTAATATATAATATCCCCAACCTCGTTCCAAATTCCATTCCAAACACTATTTTGGAATAATTTTTTTAAACTATATTCCATTTCTAATTCTTAAATAGAGTAATAAAGATGTGTACTCCATATTAGAGTTGAACTATTTCATATATGTCTTTTAAATTTTAGATATTCTTATTTTATACTTAAATAAACAATATTATAAAGTAATATTCTTTACTTATTTAGTTTACTATTTGGGTGATGGTATATATCCAAAATGATGCAAATTATTCACAAGCCAAAGAATGGCCATTTTTTTTTTCTATGAAACAAAAAACATGTAGGAAAAATGTTAAACTTGCCTTCTGACTTCTGAGTATGTAATTTATATATCATGCTAATCGAAGATAAGTGTGATATGGATGCACCGACTGGAGTCGAAAGATAATCTCCACCTCCGAGGTAATATTCGGGTTGATATATGATAATCGGGAAAATCGCATAAAAAACTTTCAAAATAGCAGTTACTAACACTTTAAATTTTCAGAGTTTTTATAAACCCTCAATCCATATCTTTTAACATAAAAATTCCTCAACGTGGCAACTTTGTTCGCGCCGCCAAAAATGTGACTGAAACTGTTCAGTTTCCGGTTAAATTGGTGACATGTCATTTTTTTTTTTGTTAACAACTTAAATACCTATAACGGTTCATAAATCCAAATCGGAGATACCAAATATACAAAAGTAATATCCACTGTGTAAACCGAATCGAGAACCAAATAGGTATTGGGATTACTATTCATTGATATATCATGGTTTTTATCCTGTTTAGGCCATGATATAATTCCTTTTTATAGAGTCTTTCTAGTGTTTTGTAGTGTTTTAGAGTCTTTTACAGGTCTTAGCACATTTGGAGGATTATTGGAAGTATTGGAGCTTTCTGGAGCAGTTTGGAGCATAGCTAAAGATCGTGTTGCTGAGTACCTGTTTTCACGGCCAGTATCGATCGATACCCCCTGGTATCGATCTATACCCATCGCAGCAAGACACGGATCGCGACTTAATCAAGAGTTGAAGAATTGCAAAAGTGCCCAGAAGTCTTTAATAATTACAAGAAGACCCCAAGTCGTGTTTTAGGTTATAAATAGGAGTTTTCAGCCATCTGTTTAAGCTATGCCTTTTTATGCTTTATTTCTGTGTTTGATTTTACTTTGGTTTTAGAGAGACAAGTCTGAATCTCCCTTCGTCCGAGATCAGATCTCTAAACCCTTCTTTCTTATTCTATTGATGATTTATTCAAACATGTCTATTGATTCAATTGCCATGTCTGAGTAGATCCACCTTAGGTTTAGGGTTTTTTCATAAAGGATTTCTTTGAATGCTAGGTTAATTATCTGTTTAGGATTCACCATCTGAATTAGTTCTTCACCTTAGGTTGTGTTCAAAGCTAATTCTAGGTTGACAAATCTGGAACTTAGATCTTAGGATAATTGATTAGGCACGAGAGTGCGATTGATTACCTGATAGAACCTAGGTGAGCAAATTGATTATTCGCAAAGAGATTTGGTTTAATTGATTTGTGAACATATCAAACCTGTTATTAAAGCTGATTTAGACTTTAGGATTCGCAAAGAGATTTGGAATTCTTAGGATTTAGATTTAGATAGTTTTCGCAACGAGAGTTGGTTAGCTATATTTTAGTGATTTGAGTTCAAGAACCGTGTTAAATCTGAATCCTGCTAGTTAGTTTATCTGCATTCATTGATTTCCTGAGAAAAACCCTGGGCCTATATTTTCCTGATTGAATACATCTCTTTTATTTTCTGCATTGCTTTTAATTACATATGTTTGGCTTAGCTTGATTCTATTCTATATAATCTATTGTGCGTTTCTGTGAGTCTTTTGTGGTTCGACCCCTAGCTATACTATTACAACTGCTTTAGTATCTTAAGGTATTAAATTGAGCATATCAATTTTGGCGCCATTGCCGGGGACTCAATTCGCCATTAGATTTTAGTTTAGAATTTCGACTAAGTTCGTCGGTATCGATCGATACTCTGTAGTATCGGTCGATACTCGTCGTCTTCTTTTGTTGGTATCGATCGATACTCAACGTATTTTTCTGGTTACTTACATGCCTTGTCTAGTGTTTTGTTTGCAGGTGTATGTCTGTTCGTGAAACCAGAAGCAACAAGAGCACTCAGCTAGTTGAACTGTCATTGGAACAGCTAGCGCTTGTGGAACGCACAAACAGAAAGACCAAGCAAACATCAGGGATGAACAACCCTGTGGTTTTAAGAGCTGATGAAGCTGGGATTCTGAGAGACCAAGAGGGTCACGTGTGTAATGAGAGAGGACAGCGACTTGATGAAACTGGAAACATCGTTGCCCCTGCTGCTATTATTGAGATTGTCGCGCCAACTGGGCGCGCCAACGTTGGGAATGCTGCAGGTGATCGAGCTAGGACAATTGGCGAGCACAACAGGCCTGATCAGTTCTTTGCCAATCGAGCTGCTATTCACATACCGACTTTTCAGAGGAACGACTTCGAGCTGAAGCCTGCGTACTACGCTCTTGTGAGTCAGAGCCCTTTCCATGGCCTACCTCATGAGCATCCCATGGATCATATCGAAAGGTTCGAGGACTTGGTCACAGGGATGAAATACAATGGAGTGCCAAACGAATTCCTATTCTGCAAACTCTTCCCATACTCTCTTGGTGGGGATGCTGCTTATTGGTTGAAGCAGTTAGCTCCCGATTCTCTAACTACATGGGATGAGACGAAAAGAGCATTCATGTGCAACTTCTACGATGATGCGAGATCTGAAGAGCTCAGGAACAAGATCTCCCGGTTTTCTCAAGGTCCAACAGAGGGACTCAAAGCAGCTTGGATTCGTTTCAAGTCATATCAGAGGGATTGTCCCCACCATGGGTTCAATCAGGTTCAGCTGCTTGGCATATTCTACAGAGGGATCGACTGGAGGTACCAGATGGCCATGGATACCGCGAGTAATGGGAACTTTAACACAAGATATCCAGATGATGCAGTTGTGCTAATTGAGAACTTGGTGTCTAGCAATAGCACCAAGAATGCTGACTTCGACAGGAAGAAGCAGGCTGGAGGAATTGATGCATCACAGATTGATCAGGTTCAAGCTAAGCTGGATTTCCTGATCGGGAATAATCAGAAAGCGGTCCATTTTGCTGCTGAGAATGAAGTGGAGGATTGTAACTACGTTGGTGGTTCTGGATTTCAGGGTCAACAATTTGGGTACAACAACAACAGGAACTTTAGCAACAACAATCGCAACTACGGGAACTCTTCGTACCAGCCCATCCCTCCCAAGTCTGCAGACAATAAGATGGAATCCATGCTTGAGCAGATTCTTTAGGGACAGCAGAAGTTGCAAGTATATTTCAATGGAAAGCTTGACCATCTGTACTCTGATCTGAATGGGAAAATCGAGACTCTCAACACCAGTCATAGGATGCTGGCAACGCAAGTGGCTCAGTCTGCTGCAAATGCCAAGGGAAAGACATCTCATCCACACGACGCACACGTCAATGCCATCATCTCGAGTGCAGGAAATTTCGATGAGGAACCTGAAATCGTCAGGGCATCGATCGATACCCCCCAGTATCGATCGATGCCGGTTACAATTTTGAAACGGGATACTTCAAGAACCCGTGTATCGATCGATACCCCATTGGTATCGGTCGATACCAAGGCGATTTCTGAGGAAACATCTGAGACTTCGATTGTGGCGCCTAAGGAAATTGCAGAACGAGTGTATATTCCCAGGATGTCTAATCCTATAGTTCCTAAGCTGACAAGGGAGGAATGCGAGATTGCTAGATTACAGTATTTGCTGGATAACCCGAATGTGGAACTTCTTTCTGATGAAGATGTACCTGCCAGGAACGATTCAAAAGCAAGAGTATCGATCGATACCCTGCCTGGTATCGATCGATACCCCTCGCAGATCGAACCAGAAAGTGTGAAAACACATGAGATTTCGACTGAGGAAGCTCAAGTAGTAGCAGCACGATTCAATATCGCCCAATTTTGGGAAGACTATGAAACGGAGTGTCAGGAAGCGAGAGCTAAAGAACGAGCTGAGAAAAGACTTCGCAACCCCAAGAAGCAGAATCCCATTCCTAAACACCTCAGAGATTCTATCACTCCAAAGCAGCTGCGTGGCTTTGAGAAGATGGTACGAAGGATCTCCCATGAAAGATCTTTTGAAGAAGCTCTAGAGGGCTGGCCTCTGCTGAGTCACTTCAAAGACTGCAGAGAAACTGAGGAAGAAGTCAAGGCACTCTTTCTCGAGGCAAGACTCAAGTCACAAGAGCCGCGGAAATTGAAACAGAGGGAAGACCCAGGGAAATTCGCAGTACCATGCTCTATCTCTGGAATCGAGTTCAAAGAGTCTCTCGTTGACTCAGGATCTAGCGTCAATGTGATGTCGAAGGAAATTGCTGAACGATTGAAGGCTGCTATAAGACCCCCTACCTTGCTTCTCACGTTTGCAAACTCCTCCACCTCACCTCCATACGGTACTATCCATGCTCTGCCTATTCAATTAGGAAATTGTCTGGTGCCCACTGACATTCAGGTTGTGGAGATGAGCAAAGGATCCGAGGTTCCTCTACTCCTGGGACGACCGTTCATGGCTACTGCTGGCGCGATCATAGATACACCTAATAAGAGACTCTCTTTCTCTTACATTGACGGAGATGTCTACTATACGGCCATTCCCCCTAGAGGTGTTCCCAAACGTGTCTCTAGCATCAAGGTTGTCACAGGAGAGTCGCTAGCGATTGATATTTTGGAAGAGCCTCCTGATAAGCCTACTATCACAGACGTCTCAGCTGAATCATCCAGCATCCCCAAAGAAGTTGCCAAGAAGACCAATGCAACAAAGAAGAAGGCCAAGAGCAACAAGGTCGAGGATCCCCATATCACATTGATTCCTCAAAAGTGCGATGGGAATTCGATTGAGTATAAGGTCAAGTGCAAAGGAAAATCGAAGCCATTCTCCAAGGCCAGAGTCCTTCTTACTTCTGAGCTGAAACAGAAAAGGCAGGAGTTTGTGGACAGCATGCTAAGCAGAACTCTGAAGCTAGTAATGTCAAGTGATGGAGCCTATTTTGATGCAAGCTCGCACTCTTATCCAGCCTAAAGGGCGTTACAGTCAAGCTATTGACGTTAAACGAGCGCTTGGTGGGAGATGGTGGGAGGCAACCCACTGGTGAGTCTGTTTTTGATTCGTTTTTGTTTTTATTTTCGTTTTTGAGTCTGTGTCAGGATGAACAAAGAGCAACTCGAAATCGCCTAAGCATCGATCGATACCCCACTGGTATCGATCGACACCGATCGCGAAAATACGGTTCGTCAAGTCGATTTAAGCCTGGTATCGATCGATACCAAGGCTGTGTGTCGATCGATACTTGACGTTCCAGCAAGGTAACTTCTTGTTTCTCTTCGTTCTATCATTTTTCTTTGTTTCTTTTACCTACTCTAGGCTAGATAACACTGGGGACAGTGTTGTTCAAGTCTGGGGGAGGTGTCTGCTGACATTGTTTTCGTTTTTCTTAGAGTCAGTTGTTTTATAGAGTCAAAACTGTTTTATTGAGTCAAAATTTGTTGGAGATTATGATCCTATGCTTGAACCTATTGATTTGATTTTGTTTTTGAGTGCACAGTGTTACAGGATCAGTTCTAGATCGACTAATGAAAAATCCAAGGACTGACCAGTTGACTAGAAAACATCCATGTCTCCAGCAGAGTTCTTATGAAGCCTGAGCCAAATTTTTGCACTTCATCAATGTGGTTAGTGTTCATAGAGCTTGATTCATCATTCATATCTGATAAAGGAACCCATAAGTTTAGATTAATAGTATCTCTCTCCCCTGTTATAAGTTGATACATAAGTGCATAAAAGATTGAAATGATTTTCTTATGAGTAAAGGGTTAGGAAAATTTCCAGCGATCCCATTATTCTACTTAAGAGGGGATGATCACACAAAGGTTTGGAAGCGAAGCTAGAATTTTCTTATGATGCCATTATTCGCCTACATCATTTGATACATAGAGAGGGAAGAACCGAGGATTTGGTGGCAAACACCATCAGTACTCGCGTCTCATACCTTAATGTGTATATGCTAAGCTGAAAATAAAAAATTAAAAAAAAAGATAACATAATAAGAAATAAGTCTGGGGGAGAGAAATTGATACAACAAGTGTGAAAAAGGGTGGTTCCTTGTCATGATATTGTCTGGTAAAGAGTCTAGAAGGTTCTTGAATATAGACTGCAGCGATGAAACTGGCGATGAAGGTTTTACTTGAACAAAGCTGTGGAATTTTGTGTGGAGTCTGGAAAAGCTGCGAATGTCTACGGAGAAGTACATGGTGGTTAGATCAAAAGCTGATTTGGTGACATTTGGGTGCTTGGAAAAAAGGTCATTTCGATGGTTCATGAACAGGTGAGTCTCCGCGTTTTCAAACCTCTTTCTCTGTTTAGTCTTCTATTTGCTTGAGGGCAAGCAAAGGCTAAGTTTGGGGGAGTTGATATATCATGGTTTTTACCCTGTTTAGGCCATGATATAAGTCCTTTTTATAGAGTCTTTCTAGTGTTTTGTAGTGTTTTAGAGTCTTTTACAGGTCTTAGCACATTTGGAGGATTATTGGAAGTATTGGAGTTTTCTGGAGCAGTTTGGAGCAGAGCTAAAGATCGTGTTGCTGAGTACCTGTTTTCACCGCCAGTATCGATCGATACCCCCTGGTATCGATCGATACCCATCGCAGCAAGACACGGATCGCGACTTAATCAAGAGTTGAAGAATTGCAAAAGTGCCCAGAAGTCTTTAATAATTACAAGAAGACCCCAAGTCGTGTTTTAGGTTATAAATAGGAGTTTTCAGCCATCTGTTTAGGCTATGCCTTTTTATGCTTTATTTATGTGTTTGATTTTACTTTGGTTTTAGAGAGACAAGTCTGAATCTCCCTTCGTCCGAGATCAGATCTCTAAACCCTTCTTTCTTATTCTATTGATGATTTATTCAAACATGTCTATTGATTCAATTGCCATGTCTGAGTAGATCCTCCTTAGGTTTAGGGTTTTCTCATAAATGATTTCTTTGAATGCTAGGTTAATTATCTGTTTAGGATTCACCATCTGAATTAGTTCTTTACCTTAGGTTGTGTTCAAAGCTAATTCTAGGTTGACAAATCTGGAATTTAGATCTTAGGATAATTGATTAGGCACGAGAGTGCGATTAATTACCTGATAGAACCTAGGTGAGCAAATTGATTATTCGCAAAGAGATTTGGTTTAATTGATTTGTGAACATATCAAACATGTTATTAAAGCTGATTTAGACTTTAGGATTCGCAAAGAGATTTGAAATTCCTAGGATTTAGATTTAGATAGTTTTCGCAACGAGAGTTGGTTAGCTATATTTTAGTGATTTGAGTTCAAGAACCGTGTTAAATCTGAATCCTGCTAGTTAGTTTATCTGCATTCATTGATTTCCTGAGAAAAACCATGGGCCTATATTTTCCTGATTGAATACATCTCTTTTATTTTCTGCATTGCTTTTAATTACATCTGTTTGGCTTAGCTTGATTCTATTCTATATAATCTATTGTGCGTTTCTGTGAGTCTTATGTGGTTCGACCCCTATCTATACTATTACAACTGCTTTAGTATCTTAGGGTATTAAATTGAGCATATCATTCATCCCGAAATACTATTCATTCCAAGACTACTATTCACTCCGAGTCTTCTCCTTTCTCTGAAAATTCGAAAGGATTCGAAAATTCGAAATGATTTTCTTTGATCACGTTCTTTCTTTCGAATTTCCGAATCTTTTTTTTTTAAATCTTTTTTTGTTTTCTTAATTAAAATAAATAAATAAAAAAAATTATTTACCTAAATAGTAATCCCAGGTTTACGGAGTCTCGGGATGAATAGAACATAGTAATACTATTCATCCCAGGACACTATTCATTCTGAGACTACTATTCACTCCGAGTTTGCTCCTTTAGCTTAGACAAGGTTGGTTCTTCTTTGTGGTTACTATTCATCTCGGGATTACTATTCATCCAAAGACTCTGTAATCCCGAGGTTACTATGTGCTATCAAATATTCATCCTGAGATTACTATTCATCTCGGGATTACTATTCATCACGGTATTACGATGTACTATTCATTCCGAGACTCCGTAATCCCAATATTACTATTCAGGCGAATAATTTTAATTATTTATTTATTTTAATTAAAAAAAACAAAAAAAAGATTAAAAAAAAGGATTCGAAAATTCGAAAGAAAGAACGTGATCAAATAAAATCTTTTCGAATTTTCGAATCCTTTCGATTTTCAAAGAAAGGAGAAGACTCGGAGTGAATAGTAGTCTCAGGATGAATAGTGTCCCGGGATGAATAGTTATTCGGGTACCCATTCGGTTCTCGATTTGGTTTATCCAGTGGATATTACTTTTGTAAACTTGGTATCTCCGGTTTGGATTTATGAACCGTTATAGGTATTTAAGCTGTTAACAAAAAAAAAAAAATGACAAGTCATCATTTTAACCGGAAACTGAACAGTTCCAATCACATTTTTGGCGGCGCGAACAAAGTTGCCACGTTGAGGGTTTTTTATGTTAAAAGATATAGTTTGAGGGTTTATAGTGTTAGTATAAAACTCTGAAGGTTTAAAGTGTTAGTAGCTGCCACTTTGAAAGTTTTTTATGCGATTTTTCTTATGATAATCATAAGTAATGAAAATTAAAGTCATTTTTCACTTTGAAATGTTTTAACTGATTTTTTTTTTAACATCAAATTGCTTATTAATTTTGAAGAGATACAAAATCATTGTGCATAGCAATAATTATTACATCTGGAACATAGTTATGAAAATAGAAAGCTTGGTTTATAGGAATTGGTTGTGTAGCCAAGATATCCGCCGGTTTGTTGAGATTTCTACCGACCCAACTGAACTTTATGTCTTCAAATTTGTTTTGCTATTGTCGTGCTTCTCGAATCCAATTATAAATTTTGAATACTTGCTTTGTGCCTTGCATCAATGCTTCAACTGTTTTATTATCTCCTTTGAATTCAACTTTACGGTATCCCTTACTCCAACAATTCTGCATAGCAATTATCAGTGCTTGAAGCTCTCCCTCCAAATCATTATTAATCACACGACCTTTAGCCTGCCCTGAACCAAGATATGAACATCTAGAATCTTGTATTACCCATCCAGCTTTCCAGGATTGTTTACATTATAAAAGGAGCCATCATAGTTGCATTTTATCCAGCCTTCTTGCGGTTTCTTCCATCCTGAGCTATTAGTCGCTTGAGTACGTTTGTTCTGGGTGATACCTTTCAAGTGAAGATTCACATAATCTTCGGTATTCATCCATTCTATAGCATCATTCCTCGCATAACCAAGATTCTTTCCCCATGGAATGTGTTTCTTTTGAAAGATAAGTGTGTTTCGAATCTTCCATAAACGCCATAAGATCCATATTGGAAGTTTTCTGTAATGGCTGAGTATAGGTGTAGAGTTGCACGAAAGACAAACTAACATTTTGGCTTCAAAAGATGCTTGAGTATCATAGATGATCGTGTTTGGAATTCCCGAGGCTCTCCATGTTGCTTGGGCGTAGTCACAATAAAAAAACAAGTGTTTTGCTGTTTCTTCTGATTTACAACATCTCTTACAGACTGATGCTTGACCAGTGTGTCGCTTACGTAGTACTTCCCCTGTTGGTAGGATCTCAGAATCAATTTTCCAGAGAAAATGTTTTAGTTTCGGAGCAGTCTTGAGCTTCCAAATTAGTTTCTTTATTCGAGGAGAACTGTGAGGCTGAGCAATCAGAGTTTGATCAGGTAGGTGTTTTGCCAACCAGTATCCAGATTTAGCAGAGTATATACCATCTTCCGTATAATGCCATCCAAGAAGATCCACTTTAGCATTGGGACATAACTTAATATTCAATACTTCAGCAATATCATCTTCGTGAATCAGTTCCCTAACTAATTCTTCATTCCATCCAGATCCTTGAGGGTTTAAAAGTTGGCTAACCGTTGTAAAATCATCCTGATTGTTCTTAGCACGCGGTGCACGAGGAGGGTGAAGAGGGAGCCATGGATCAGTCCAGGTATTGATAATAGATCCATCACCTATAACATATCGAAGTCCCGGTTTTAACAAGTTTTTCCTTTCAGCAGAGATTTCCAACCGAAAGAGCTCTGTTTCCCCATCGTAGCATTTAGAACATTGGTTTGTCTAAAGTACCTTCCCCTCAGGACACGAGCCATTAGGCAATTCGGGAAGTGCATTATCCGCGAAATTTGTTTGCTAAGTAAGGCCAGATTGAAATTTTCAATATCTCTAAAACCAATTCCTCCCTCTTTCTTAGGTAAACTCATTCTTTTCCAAGCAAGCCAGTGCATTCCTTTGTTATCATTTCCATAGCTCCACCAAAACTTTGCAATAATTGTGTTGATTTCATCGCAGATTTCTTGAGGTAACTTAGAGACGTTCAGGGAGAAAATTGGCATAGCTAAGGCGATGGACTTGAGTAGGATTTCTTTACCTCCATGAGACAGGAACTGTTTACTCCATCCTTGTGTTCTCTCTTTTACCTTATCTATAATATATCTGAACATAACAGCCTTCTTGTTCCCAAATTTTTCAGGCAGTCCCAAGTACTTGCCTCCTCCTCCATCATTAAAAATACCCAAAATGTGTCGCATGCTTCTCTTTGTGGTTTCTTGGACTCTGGCCCCAAACATAATTGACGATTTTCTTAGGTTCACAGCTTGTCCAGAGACTGCTTCGTATGTAGACAGAATCTCGTTTATAGCTTTGCAAGATCGTGCATTTGCTAACGTAAAAAACAGGGAGTCATCTGCAAAGTGAAGGTGACTAACTGACGGGGCATGTGTGCTTATTTTGATGCCCTGAAGTCTTCTTTCTGTTGTTGCTCTATTCATCATGTGCGAGAGTACTTCAGCACAAAGAATAAAAAGATAAGGTGATAAAGGATCACCTTGTCTTATTCCTCTTTCCGGTGTGATATGTCTGTGGGGTGAGCCATTGATGAGGACTGAAAAACTGACTGTTGTGACGCATTTCATGATCCATTGAATCCACTTTTGATGAAATCCCATATGCTACATAGTTTGCTCGAGAAAACGCCACTCTAATTTGTCATATGCCTTTGTGATATCAGTTTTCAATGCCATGTAGTTGTTGGCTTGACGTTTTCTGGACTTGAGACTGTGGAAAATTTCGTGAGCAATGATGATGTTGTCTGTGATCATCCTCCCAGGGATAAAAGCAGCTTGATTTTCCGAGATTATTCCAGCCAGATGTTTCTTCATTCGATTAACCAAGATTTTCGAGATGATCTTATAAGAGACATTACAGAGAGCAATTGGGTGAAAATCTGTCTTCGTTGTTGGATGGTCGATTTTTGGAATGAGACATAGGTTAGTGTGATTGTGTGCAGAATCCAGTTCACATGTTTCGAAGAAATTCTTCACCTCATAATAGATATCGTCTTTTATTTCAATCCAGAACTTTTGATAAAAATCGCCCGTGAATCCATCAGGTCCAGGGGCACGGTGAGGGCCGATGTCGAATACAGCTTTCTCTATTTCTTCTTTTGTTATGCTCCTCGTTAAATCATTATTCATATATGAAGTAACCTTACTCTGAAAACCCCGAAAAACCTCTGTATAGTATTGATCATTATTCCCAGATGAAGCAAATAATTCTTGGAAGTATTTTACCACCACCTTGCTTATTTCAATATCTCTTTTGTGAATTATACATGCAACGTCTTGAATAGTAGATAGTCTGTTTCTTGTCCGTTTCACTTTAGTAATATTACGGAAATATCTTGTGTTTCGATCTCCTTCAAGCAGCCAATGAACCCTGCTTTTGTGTTTTCAGAAAATCTCTTCATCAATATACGCTTGGTTCAAATCCTTTATGATCTTTGCTTTGTCTAACAATGACATTGTTCCCGTTGAGATAGCTCTGTCCAATTTGCTCCGTAGTAAGTTTATTCTCTCAGCTGCATTCATTCAGCTGCATTACATTTTTCCATTGAGAGATTTTTTCTGCAATTTGATAGTCTTTGAGTCAATGAGGTGACTAATCTTCTCGTATTGAATCCAGATTTCCATCCTTGTAAAGCCATAGCTTTGAAACCGTCTTTGTGTGTTAAGCGACTATCATATCGAAAGTATCATCTTCTGTCTTCTAAAGTGTCTGAGATGAAGGTCACAAGTGGTCGATGATCTGATTCTGCAAATTCCAGAAATACTGTTTCAGACGATGGAAATTGTGCATGCCATTCGTTGTTTGCCATGGTTCTGTCTAAACAACAAGTTACATGATGTTTTCCCCTCTGCCCATCCCAACTAAATCGACTCCCTGTCGACTTCAGGTCTGAAAATTCACAACTTCTAATCAACCGTCGAAAATCTCTAAAGGAGCTCTCAGGTCTTGTTCTTCCACCAAGTTTTTCTTTGTTGTATAGTATTTCATTGAAATCCCCTAAGAGAAACCAAGGTTTTCCTCTTCTGTTGATATTTAATCTTTCGAATCTTTCACATAAGTGATTTCTCAGCCTTGGGTTTGGATTACCATAGACAAAAGAGTAGAAAAAACTTGATTCCATTACTTGTAATTTCACAATCTACAAGATTAGGGGATTTAAATAAAACAACGAGATCTAGATGCTGCTTCCAAAATAAAACTAAACCACCACTAAGCCCAGCCGGTGGAACTGATACATAATTCACAAATCCTAATTCTCATCCTAGGTCACAAATGTAATCGTCCTTCTGTTTAGTTTCTGATAGGCATATGATGTTCGAGAGATATTTGCGGTTAATCTCCTTGAGGCGTCGAACTGTGAGGTCAATGCCGATTCCTCTACAGTTCCAGCATGTTGTCCTCATGGTGGAAAATGTGGTTCATGGCCCACCGCGCCTCCCTCGATCTGAGATGTGGATGACTGAAGTGTCTGTCCACTGCTTTCACCTCTGTCACGAAACAGTAACTTGTTACCAGTCTGTTCTTCTGTGTCATCTGAGAATTTGAGCTTTCGCTGAACTTGGAGTGTCATCTCTTGATCCATTTGTATCTCATGTGTTGTCAGATCTCCAAAATCAGCGTGCCCCTGTATGACCTCTCTCTCAGCAATCGTCATTTCACCTTGTGTTGGTACATCGCCAATGATGTTGGAAAAAATGGGAACAAGGTTAAACAACTCATTCATTTCCAACTCACCGGCCCCCATTCGATGGTGATCCCATTCCTCAAACAGATTTTCATTATCAGCATCTACCATAGTCTCCAAATCAGCATTCTCATTCTCACTGTCTTCAGCATCATTTACTGCATTAACCAAGTTTTCTGCCTCTATGTCTCGAGCAACCGGACCATTGTTGTTAGCAGGAGCATCTTTTCTTATCTCTTCAACCTCATTATCATCTATCTCCTGAATTTGGACTCCATGATTGCGAGCTCCATTCTGATGTTGACCCTCATCATCATTTTCGTCATCAGATCGATCAGCTTCACCACCATTTTGGATCAGACAATTCCCAGGGTCATGTGTGATTAAACCACATGCTTCAAAGAACCCTCGGAGTCTTTCGTAACGAAAACGAATGAGAGTGTTTTCGCCTGGAAGGAATTGGAACTGTCTCTGGAAGCGCAAGGAATTTATGATATCCCAATTGATGCGAACACAGACATACTCCGCCCGAGCAGCCGCCTCAGCGTTGTAGTTTACATCCATAAGCATCCCAAGGGCTCTACCGATGTGTGCTATCACGTCATGGTTCATGAATTGCCACGGGATTCCACATATCTGGATCCAGAAAGAGATGAAATTGAGGATTTCTAGATCCAGCAAAGGAGACCATCTGTGGAGAACTAGCATTCGATCAGCAAATGCCCAAGGTCCACGGCGGAGGACATTTTCCATGGATTCTTCGGAAGGAAAAACAAACTGGAATCGACGACCAGCGATAACCCAGCCATGAATCAAATCGTCATTGCCCCAGAGTCGAGGGAGACTGGCAACAATCGAACAGAGATTTTGACGTCTCGGAATTGTGGGTCGGCCCATGATGATGAATCGGTTTTCATTTGCCGCCTGATTTACCACATCCACTGGTAAGGCGAAAGGAGCATCATCAATTCCGAGATCAAAATCTTGGATTGCACGCCGTAGATTATCACCCATTTTTGGTAAAATATCGTAAAATCTTAATGGAAAATAAGATTTCGCTTGAGAAATAGAGAAAATTTGTGGAGAACTAGTTAGTTGATTTCTCAATTTATAGGCGACATTCTTCCCCGATAAAGAGGGGGTATGGGCTTCACTATCAATCGTAGGATCAGTAGTGGTGATAACTGTCGCCGATGACAAGAGAAGACCATAATCTCCTAGTTCTCCGGTAGAATCTGGGAAAACTGTCACTGGAATGGTGAGACAAAGTCGATAAAATAACTGTAATAAAATCACTTTAAGAATCGCCATTTCTTCTTCCTTCATATGGATATAATTCTTATATCATTCAAAATGAAATGTTTTAACTGATTATTTGTGAGAAAAAGACACTAATGATATTGCATAAAAAAAAACAAAACAAAATCTACTATTTTTTGGTTTTTTATTTTCTTTGTTTTTTTATATTTATGTTTTGTAATGTATTTGTACCTCTATAATAATTTTTAATTAAAAACATAGTAATTTTAATGAATCATTGTTAAATAAATAAAATAAGTGTGTGGATTTCATAATTTGGAGAAATACAAGATATTACTAAAAACCAGTTCTAAAACTTGATTTCTCTTGGTTTTGGTAAATACAAGATTTGTTAAAGCGGCGATTAAGCGTTCGGCGGTCGGGAGTCATCACGATTTTGGTATAATCGGGAGAAAAATCGGAGATATTTTTAAAACTTGATTTCTCTTGGTTTTATGGTCGAAATCGGCTGAAATATGTTGGATCTACAAATTATTATATAAAACAACAAAAAAGAGCAAAATAAAATAAATATGTGCATAAAATCAATGGTGGCGTCTAGGGTTGCAGAGATATCGCAGGTTGAAGAAAGAAGATAATGACAAAATTACGTTTTTACTTTTCATTTAAAAAAGGCTTAAAAATCACCAAATATGTAGATTTTGGGCGTCGAATTTGGATTCTTTGGGGTTTAGTCACAAATATATAACTATCCAACTATATATTTGGGCAAAAACTAAAAAGCTAATTCCAAATTTTCTTATTAATTGTTAGGGCCACTTCAAGCGTCCGATTAGCGCTTAGCGATTTTCGAACAAGGCTAAAATGTAAAAACTTGAAAATTAATATATTTAGATTACTATTTTTGGGGTAAAAAATAGAATAATGAGTTTGAGAAGAACTCACTCCATTTTTGAATTACTTTATTTTATAGTGAAAAGTGGAGTATTGGTTGGAGATGTTCTAAAGCAAACTCAAATGTTCATATTTTATTTTTGATTATAAGATTTATTATTAGGTGTATATGTGAAAATCAAAATTAGATGCATATTTAAATTCAGTTGTGCTATTTCGTAAATTAACTCATAATTATATGGGTTGATTTCACTAGAACTCCTTAGTAACCCAAAATGTTTCTATTTGTAATAAATTTCATATATGCAATTTTAATCGCGTTCAATTATCAGAAATCGCGTTTTAGAAAGCGCAGATAAAAGATTTATTTTAACCAATATATGAATATATGATCCAACATCAGACCCGAAAACTTGATTCGGTAAACAAACACACTAAATCGAAAGAAGTGAATGAAAAATTAGATCAAGTTTGTCTTATCAGTGAGCCAAAATTAAATTGCGAAAAATGAGTTGGAGCATGTTCGTTTGTTCATCTGGCATTTATATCCAAATGGTATATTGAAATGATTCATTTGGATAATGCATTTGAATGATGGTCGTTTCCATTTTCGGTTGTATATTTGGATGATTCATCTGAATGAACATTTGTTTATTTGGTCATTTTAATCTGAATTTACATCTTAATTTTTATTATTTATTAAACCAAATATCCATAGATTGAGAAAAATGATTACACTTTAGAAAAAATGACTATATGTAAACCAATTTTTTCAGATATAAAATATTGTTTGTTACTTCAACTTTCTTAGATAAATTAAGCAACTGGGCAAGCCTTCATCAGTACACCCAAAAGTTTCATAAACACTGTCCTTTCTTTTTCGATTGAATTCGTATTAGCCATCATTCCAGAAGAGAGTGGCAATGAAAGCAAAGAGAGTGACACTAAAAACTACGGCCAAGGTATAGCTTTTCTTGTTTCTCCCACCATTAATCTAAAGTATGGCGCTGCATGATCATATCTAGAGATATTTAATAAGACAAACAATAACGGAATCGATAATCATCATTTATTATTTATTATTTATTATATATTACAATGTATTATATATTACAGTATATATTATATATTATATATTATATATTATATATTATATATTATATATTATATTATATATTATATGTTATAAATTATATAGTATTTATTATTTATCATTTATTATTTATTAATTATTATTTATCATTTGTTATTTATTATTGATTATTGATTATTTATTATTTATTATTTATTATTGATTATTGATTATTAATTATTGATTATTGATTATTTATTATCTATTATCTATTATCTATTATCTATTATTTATTATTGGGCAATTCTACAAAATAGCACAAAAAAACTAAAAGTTCACAAATATGGCACCTAAGTATGAAAGTCACAAACCTAGCATTCATTAAAATGGACAAAGACTAAACTATCCCTGACCAAAATTACTTTGTTTCTTAATTAACCAAAACTAAACTTAAAAAAAGCATAAAAAATCAAAATTAGAAAAACCTTTGTCGAGTCTCATCGACGGCTATATTTCCTCTCTCAATCTCTCATCGGCGACACCACCCCGCCGATCAATTAACCACCACTCGTTATCCGGCAGCTCTACGGATCAGACCTGCTTCTGGATTCGCGACTTCTCCGTGTTTGTGATTCAGCAATTTTGGGAGAGTTCATTTGTCTCAGACCAGGTCAGATACTTCTCTCTTTGGTTTCGCATCTTCTATATTGAATAATTTACATGTGAAATCAACCTCTGTGTATGCTGCAGTTTGAACAGATTAATATATTAGCCTCTCCAAAGCGATTTTGGCTATGATTATTACGTCCAATCCGTCGCCGGGAGAGAGAGGTTGATTGAGGAATAGCGTTATGCGGTGTTGAAGGCGGTTGAGGAGACGAGGACGGAGGCGTTGCAACCGTTGGGAAACAATCGTGGAAGAAGAAGCGGTGATTTGTTTGTTTGAGATTGTGTCGCGGGAGATATCAAAGAATCTAGGGCAAGATTTTGAGTAGAAATCAGTGATCAAAAATCTGCAGTGGAGGCCAGTAGAGTGAAGAAGATGAAGAGAAAGGAGAGAGATTTGAGTGGGAGAAATGAGATTTTGGGGGCGCTAGAGAGCGAGAGAGAGAGAGAGAGAGTGAGAGGGTTGGTTGGTTTGGTTTGGTTTGGTTTCGACATTTTGGTCTGATTTATATATTATATCCCACCCCACAATTAGATGCAGATCGCATATGTTATTACGCTACAGGTTCTCTGGGGGTGAACGTTTCTTTGTGTTTCGTATAGTTTTTACTATGTATATGTTGCATTTAGGTCCAAATCGAGTCGCATTGCATTTAGAGCGTCCTAGGTTGTTTTTGTGTTCTTTTTGGCTTGTTACAGCCTTTCTCAGGTGTTCGGGATTGATTTGGATGAGCGCGGATGGAAGGAAACCGCAAAGATCGAAGAAGGAACCAAGGACCGGAAAAATACACTGACGATCGGTTACAAACCGATCGCTGAAACCGATCAAGATTGATTCAGGCGATCGGTCATAACCGATCGCCATAACCGATCGACAGTACATCCGGATTTTCAGCTTGACTTTGGGGCTCAACCACTTTTGTAATAAATGAGACTTCTTCTTCTCTTTCATATTAACTCTGGACACGAAAATTAGAAGAAATTAAGCTTCTTTTTACTGTTCTAAGCCACCTACTTCTCCTCTCTTCTCTCTTGTTTTTGGATGAAAGATTCAAGATCTACAACAATCTAGTGAAGATTTTCTTAAACTCTTTCCACCAATCTTCTTATTTTTGCTATGTCTTGCTTTTGTTCGGTTTCGTTTTCTGTTTTGAGCATGTGTGAGTAGTTTGCATATGGATTGTGGGATTGGTTGATTTAGAGGAATAGATGATGATCTTTTGATGCTTAGAGCAAGATTATAGAAGTTCTCATGTTTAGAAGTGGTCTTAAAGCTAGGATTGAACTAGCTACTCAATTTCTAGAACATGGACAGATTACACTTGAGAGAGGTTTGGTAACTGTCTAGAAAATTTCTATTCATGTTTTTGATGCTTAGCAAGGCGAGAGTCATGACTAAGAATCATTAATTGGCTAAAAAGGACTTACGTTTTATGCTTGTCGATAAATCGGTTGCAATTGAGAGATTAGCTAATTTGAATTATCGATGAAGGGTTTAGCATCATGAGAGTGAGTTAAGCTATTTGAATGTGTTCCTTGCCATAGAATAAGCTCATTGAGTGATTGTAAGCATCATAAGAGAGTCATCGAATACTCGAAATCGCATACCATATCCTACGATCCATATTTTGTCTTCTTGAGTAAATCGAGTTTAGTAACTTGCTGTTCTTGAATTTGTATCTTTAATTCTAGTCTTAATCATTTCAAGTGTCCTGTTCTTTACTTATTCTCTGTTTCTTCTCTTTACTTTTAATTTTACCGTAATTAGTTCTTTAGACAAAAACCAAAAAACGTTTAGCTTAGCTTGATTAGTTTCTTGTATTCTTATTGTGTTATTCTTACTTCCCTGTGGATTCGATCCCTAAGTACAACAACGACATACCGTTATGATTGCGGTAGTGTTCACATTAGGGTAATTGATGTGATTAAAAACACGTGTATCAACCGTATTCAAAATCCAAGCCACCATCATTGAATTTATCATACCCCACAACTTCAATTTGTCACCACTTGGAGGTTCCTTAAGAACTCCATCAATAAACCCCAATTTGTTTTTAGCCTTCAATGCGTTTCTCATCATCTTCGACCAACGCTCATAGTTGTTTTCGGTGAGTTTAATCGAACAAATAATCTGACCGGGATCAGCCGAGGGATTGAGATACCAATCAGACAGAATTGACAACTCCTTTGTCGAACTTACGTCAGCCAGATTTTTGGTGTTATCATCTGCTCCAGACATGATTGCTGAACAGGAAACAAAATCGTCACAAGCTCTCTTCGAGATGTGGTAATTGAAAAGAAAAACACTCCTCTGTTAACCGCAAAGAACACGATAACAGGAAAGAACAGAGATGATAATCAAAGGAAGAAACAAAGGATCGATTTTGTATCCTTGGGCTCTGATACCATGTTAGAATATGCGGAAGTGTTTATTCATAGCTCATGGCCGAGGCATATATAGGTACAATGAAGGTTAACCTAATATCCTAGAAAGGTAATTACAAGAGAAAAGGCAATTCATATATATGTACAATGTGAATATGGAATATCGACATATTCCTTCCAATAAAGAGACTAGCTTGAATTACCTGAAGCATGTTGTAACGATGAAGGCCCATCTTAGCATAAAAGTGCACTATAAGGGGACAATCATTTGGTTTCTCACACTTGAAAACTCGCATTCCCTCATAGGCGGGTGTCACCAAGCCCTCGACATCGAACCCCTAATTAAGACCACATTAGCAATCAGCAAATCAGAATGTTTATAAGCTAGGGTTAATGTTTTGTTCCCAATAAGAAGAGTAAACCCTAGAGAATGAGAGACTTACATCGGATTTCCACACTCGATGCCAATATGCAACATCAATCTTAACAAGACGCATCCTCCACTGTTTCTGCTTCTTCCTCTTCTCTACCTGCTCCTTCCTCTTTTTCTTGTACTCATTGTCAGCAAGAGCCTGCTTCTTCCTCTTCTCCTCTTTCTTTATCTTCTTCACTACCCTCGTCTTACGCTTGCCTCGATGGATAACGTCTCGCCACAACCACTTTACCCATTATTTTTCTTAAAAACCTATCTCTTTGAAAAAACAATACGCTAACTGATTTTCAGACCAAACATGAAGTGTTATCACAGAATCTCCCAATGAACATATACAAAAGACTGATCTGCTAGCTTTATGTATCCTTCATCCATTTATATAGGCAGGATTTCAGTTGAGTAAGACCAGGCAAATATATTAAGGACTTGGAATAATTGAGGGTTAAAAACAACGTTCAGAATCCTGCCTAGACACAGGCAGGTTCATAATTTAATATATCTCGAAAACAAAACACAAATTAAGTAGTACTTCATTTATTTGATCCACAAATTTCAAATTGATCTTGTCTTCCATATAGTCATCTCCTTCTTCCTCTTCTCTACCTGCTCCTTCCTCTTTTTCTTGTACTCATTGTCAGCAAGAGCCTGCTTCTTCCTCTTCTCCTCTTTCTTCATCTTCTTCACTACCCTCGTCTTACGCTTCTTCTTTAGCCTCGATGGATAACGTCTCGCCACAACCACTTTACCCATTATTTCTCTTAAAAACCTTTCTCTTTTATTAATTTCTCTATTTCTCTTTGATCTTTGTGATCTTATTTTATGATACAATAAACCTTAAACCTAAAACTCTATTTATAGAGTTGTGATTCTAAATAAGAATAGTAAATTACTATTTCTTCATGATTTCTTTTTTGCCCAATTTCCTTTCTCCTTTTGCCTCTTCTTCATTATTTCCCTTTTGCCTAATTTCCTTTGTTGCTTGATTTTCTTTTGGTTTGGTTTTCTCTTTTTCTTCTTTTCCTCTTTCTTGATTTTCCTTTTTACTTGATACAAACGAATCTATTCCAACACTCCCTCTAGATTCGTTTGTTGTAGTTTCCATTTGCTCCCTCTTGCTTGAATCATCTTCCTCTTCATCGTTTGTTGTTTCTTCATCTTTTATCTCTATTGCTTTGTAGCAATTTTCTTTGACTGGAATTTTTGTGGTTAACGCTGATTCTGTATCTTCAATATTTTCTGGTTGTGTCTTTTCTTCTTTTGTCTCTCTTGCTTTTTTTTCAAGTGTCTCCCATCTGATAATGAACTTCTGATTATCTTCTTGAACCTCTATTAGCTTCTTTCAAGCTTTATTCATGATTGTACATGTCTTCTCATCAAATAGAACTTTATGACCTTTAATCAATAATTGTGGCACACTTAGCAAATTTCTGTCAAGCCCTGGAATTAGTATAACATCCTTGATTGTAATTTTTCCTTGAGTTGTCTCCATGCTAATCTCCTTTTCATGTACTTGTAAGAATTATATACTCCACATCCAAATTTGATCTGAACTTTGTATGTTCTGTGTAATCTTGTGAAGAATGTCTCATCTCTGATCATGTGACATGTTGCTCCACTATCAATTAGCCATGCTCATTCTTCGTAAATTTGACTTGCATCATAAGCTGTTGCAGTGAAAGACAATTCGTCAAATCTTTTCTCTGTTTCTTGATTTTGACATAATTGAGCTTCTGCCTTAAACCTGTTTCTGCAGTTCTTTGCATAATGCCCAGACTTCCCACACACAAAGCATTCTCCTTGAACTTGTTTTCTTTCATATGGCTTTCTTTCCTTGTTCCTGAAATAACAAACATCTTCATTGTGATTATTCTTCTTGCAGATACCACACCATGGTGAATTTCCTTTTTTGAAGTAACAATCTTCTTCATTGTGATTTTCCTTTTTGCATGTACTGCACCATTTTTTCGTTCTCTGATGTTGATATGATCTTTGACCAAACTTTGTTCCTGTGAATCTTGCATATAGTGCTCCTTCTATTGGTTCTTCATCTGGTAAATATTTTACCTCATATGAGATTAGTGATCCAACAAGATCTGTCACAGTAATCTTCCTTAAGTCTTTCGTTTCTTGCATCAAAGCTGCTAGCCCGACATAACTCTTTGGCATTGAATTTAATATCTTCCTGATAATGTTAGAGGAACAAAGTTTTGATGATTACGACTTGGGAAAACGAATCGATTTGTGCCAAAAAAATGGAAGATTCGCCCTTTCCCAAAAAGAAGAATGATTACGAATCAACTCAAAGATTTACCGAACTCGAAAGTTCATAAATCGATTCGACCATGCGAATTCCGATCTTAACCTGCGAAAGGAATTCACCGAACTCAAAATAGAATCTGATTGGATCGTACCGATCTCAGTTCTAACTGAGCTAAAGAATAATACTTATAAATTCGCCGACTCCCTCGCCGAACTGAGGGGGGGACCAATTGTTAGAGGGGGGATTAGCACCCCTGGTTTAACTCGGTTCGAACCGAGACCGGTTCAATCAAAGACCGGTTTACGATGGTTCGGATCAAAGATAAATCAGTCCAAAAAACACTGGGCCGAGCTCGGAATCTCGCTAAAGCCCATCTCGGCCACCGATCTAGGCCCGACGCGAGCCCAGTCCGTTACAACAGATGAAAACCGGAATATTTCTCTTTTCCCGCCGATTTCGGAAAAGGAAATATTCCCCTCGATAGAATCTTCAAGATAACAAGAAGATATCCTTATCTCGGAGAGAAAACCGGAATACTTCCTTCTCCTAATCGAGCAAGGAAAAGGAAATATTCTCCCTTGGAACCGCCTCAAGACATTATAAATAGAGGAGAAGGTTTCATTCTTCAATCAATCCACAACTTCCGCAGAGACCAGAGAATACGAGAGAGCTCCTTTACCGATCTCAAGTTCTTTTGTCTTTACCATCTTACTAAAACTCTGTTGTAACGCCGACTCTTGATCAATAAACGAGATTCCGATTAAAGTATTGTTTTACCCCTTTTGTGTGATTTACGGATCAACAATTGGCGCCGACTGTGGGGAATTTTATAGAACAGTACTTTCGGATATCGTTTGATTGAGTTCAGCGATGGTTCTTCCAATCGACAATTCCGTAGTCAACATCAACGGCTCAGAAAGCAACAATCAAAACCCTCGAACTGATGAACTCAATCCAACCAATACTGAATTAACAACAACCGGAGGAGGACCCCCTCCGACCTTACTTACTGGAAGTGATACTCAGATCAATCCCCCGAGAACTCTTCCACCGCCTCCATCTACCCCGATATTCACGGACCCGACCATCTTTATGGAAGCCATGGCAGCGCAGTTCGCAGAAATCAACAAAAAGAACGAAGAGCGGATCGCTTCGCTAATAGCATCCCACTTTGAACGCCGAAACCAGATCGGTACCCTCGATCCAAACCTAATCACCCCCGCCAGCGAAAACACACTACGCCGGAACCTCTTGCCCGACCTAACCGACGCTCAACTCACGGGTGTGACCGATCTACCAACTAGGAGGTCCACAGCCGATTCGGAAATCCACATCTCGGATCAAACCGCCATGAACCTGGAATTCGCAAAGGTCCATGCCCAATTACAAGACATGCGATCTAAAGTCCACCAGGCGACGAGCTCAGCGCCAGAGATCGACCGAGTGATTCAGGAGTCGCAGAGGACCCCATTCACGGACCGAGTCATCAACACTCCAGTCCGGCGATTGGAGAGGGTCAAGTTCACGCCATACGATGGGTTTACCGATCCTAAGCATTTCATGACCTCTTTTGTCATCACGATGAATCGCTTTCGTTTCGGATCGGAAAACGAAAAAGATGCAGCCATGTGCCTGTTGTTTGTAGAGAACCTATCCGGAGCCGCGCTCGATTGGTTTTCAACGCTCGAGCCGAACTCAGTCAACAGCTACAACGAGCTCACTACCAAGTTCCTCAAACGCTTCACGATGTTTATCAAGCAGAAAACAAAGAACGCCGAACTCTGGGCCCTCGAACAGAAGCAGGACGAACCCCTACGCAATTTCATAGAACGTTTCAAAGCGGTCGTATCCCACTGTACGATCGACGACGAAGCTACGATCGAGGCCTACGATCGAGGCTCTTTATAAAGCGTCCTGGTACGAATCAGACTTCCACAAGGAGATCAAACGCAACAATCTGAAGACGTTGGAAGACATTCTTCACAGGGCGCACATATTTATCTTGGAAGAAGAGGAAAGATCCGAGAAAGATAGGCGGTACGCACTCACGAAACAGCCCGCTGCTAAGGATAAACAGCACGTTCTTCCAAAGCAACCCGTCAATACGGTCCAAACTCAGCAGTCCTGGTCAAACACTTGGGTTCGATCGGACGAACCAAAGGAGCCTGACACCGAATCCGCACCATACTGCAATTTTCACAACCGATTCAGAAATCATTCAACTGAAGAGTGCCGACACTTACATGAATTCTTGATGATGAAGTACAAAAAGGGGAAGTTCTAGTCGAAGGAGCCTTTCAACCTTCGAATAGACCTCGCCGTAACGATAACGGAAAAAGACGTAACTTCAAACCGAGCAAAGCTACCGAGCAGCCTAAAGATAAAATCGACGACGAACAACCGAAACAAGATCGGGAGGAAAATGTGGAGGCTCAACAACCTCTGCAGGTTTGGAAGCGTGTCAACATGATCATGGGCGCATTGGAAACATGCAACTATTCCGTCCGAGCTCTAAAGACGTACAGTAAGGAAGCAGTGGATGCAAAAAATACACACCAGACTACACCTTGCGGAATGCCGATTACCTTCTCTGAGGCCGACACAGAAGGACTCCATATGCCGCATAACGATCCGCTGGTCGTCGAAACACTCATCGGGGATGTTGTAGTCGGGTGAATCTTAATCGACACCGGGAGCTGGGTTAATGTGATTTTCAAGGATACGCTGAAGAACATGGACTTTCCCGACAATCAAATTAGACCGAACATCGAACCACTCACCGGATTCTCAAGCGAGCAAACCATGACCGCCGGAACAGTCAAACTCCCCATGTATACCGGAGGGATATGTCGAATGGTCAAGTTCCTGGTATTGAACAAACCTGCAATCTACAATGTGATACTCGGCACACCGTGGATATTCTCGATGAAAGCCGTCGTGTCAACATATCACCAGTGCGTCAAGTTCCCAACACCTTCCGGAGTCTTCACCCTTAAAAGCGACCAGGTGATGTCTCGAACGTGTTTCATCAACGAATGCAAACTAAGGACCGCGCCCCGGACTTACATCATCAAAAAGAACAAAATTCCGAATGACCCCGACCTGCCGCGGCGCGAAACAATCGTCCAAGTCAATATCGACGACTTCAATCCAGAGAGATGCGTGGGGATCGGAGCCGAACTCGATGAAGACATCAAGACAGACTTGATCCGACTCCTCAAAAGGAACGTATCGACCTTCGCTTGGACAATCACAGACATGCCCGGAATCGATCCGAAGATAACGAGCCACGAGCTCAATATTGATTCTACATTCAAGCCGATCAAGCAAAAATGATGCAAGCTCGGTCCCGAGAAGGCTCGGGCTGTTAACGACGAAGTCGAAAGATTACTTAGCGCGGGATCGATTACAGAAGTACGGTATCCGGACTGGTTGGCAAACCCAGTCGTTGTCAAGAAGAAGAACGGAAAATGGAGGATCTGCGTCGACTTTACCGATCTGAACAAAGCCTGCCCAAAGGATAGCTTCCCACTCCCACATATCGACAGGCTCGTCAAAGCCACCGCTGGGAACGAACTCCTCTCGTTCATGGATGCCTTCTCAGGCTACAATCAGATACTCATGCATCCGGACGATCGTGAGAAGACCTCCTTCATTACCGACCGTGGTATCTATTGCTACAAGGTCATGCCCTTAGGCCTAAAAAACGCCGGTGCAACCTATCAACGACTCCTTAATCGGATGTTCGCCAGCCAGCTCGGCAAAACAATGGAAGTCTACATCGACGATATGCTCGTCAAATCGCTAATTGCCAAGGATCACACAAGACACCTCAACACCTGCTTCAATATCCTAAATGAGTACGGCATGAAGCTTAACCCGACAAAATGCACATTCGGCGTGACCTCGGGAGAGTTCCTCGGGTATATCGTAACTCAAAGAGGAATCGAGGTCAATCCTAAACAGATCTCAGCAATACTCGACTTACCATCTCCGACGACGAGAAGGGAAGTGCAAAGGTTAACGGGACGTATCGCCGCACTCAATCGGTTCATCTCTCGATCTACCGACAAGTGTCTCCCCTTCTACCAACTGCTACGCGTTAACAAAAATCTCGAGTGGGATGATAAATGCGAAGAAGCATTCAAGCAGCTCAAGGAATACTTGTCAACGCCCCCGGTTCTAGCAAAACCCGAAGATTGCGAGACTCTCTACCTCTACATCGCAATATCGACCTCAGCGGTCAGCGGGGTCCTTGTCCGGGAAGACCGAGGCGAACAAAAGCCAATCTTCTATATCAGTAAATCACTCGATGGTGCTGAATGACGATATCCGACTCTCGAAAAATTGGCTCTCGCCGTTGTTATCTCAGCTCGGAAGCTACGCCCCTACTTCCAATCACACTCAGTTACCGTCTTGACCAATCAGCCACTCCGGACGATTCTACATAGTCCAAGCCAATCCGGCCGACTAGCTAAATGGGCTATCGAACTCAGCGAATACGACATCGATTACAAGAGCCGGACAAGCATCAAGTCGCAAGTCCTTGCCGATTTCCTCGCCGAGTTATCTCCAGAATACATCAATACTGATGTCGTAATCGCCGAGCAATGGATCTTTCACGTCGACGGGTCTTCATCTCACCGCGGCTCTGGAATAGGCATTCGCCTCAAATCACCAACGAGAGAAATCTTAGAGCAATCCTTCCGTCTGACGTTCAACGCATCAAACAACGAGGCAGAATACGAAGCGTTAATTGCCGGACTACGTTTAGCCAAAGCCCTCGGTGCACCACGCATACATGCCTACTGCGGCTCGCAGCTCGTCGCAAGTCTATTTAGCAGGGAGTACGATGCCAAAAATGATCGAATGGATGCGTATCTCAAACTCGTCAAGCAACTCGCAGCAGAATTCGATTCATTCGAACTGATATATCATGGTTTTTACCCTGTTTAAGCCATGATATAAGTTGTTTTATAGAGTCTTTCTAGTGTTTTGGAGTCTTTTTAGAGTCTTTTACAGGTCTTAGCACGTTTGGAGCCTAATTGAAGATATTAGAGCATTCTGGAGCATACCGAGATGCAGAGTCACGCAGAGACGTCAGAAGTTTGGCATTCGTTGAAGTACTTTCCACCGATGGATTGAACTCAAATTTGGACACAAGATAGATCAATGGATTAGCTTTCATTTGGAAGTGGTTTGAAGCCATTCCAACGGTGCGATCGAAAGTTATGCCAGTTTTCGTGAAGACTGTCTAGTCTGTCGAGCAGAAGAGTCGACAAGGAGATTGAGCATCGATCGACACCACTTAGGTATCGATCGATGCTGCACTGCAGACGGGGAAAAACGCGATTTTACAAGTTTAAAGACTCTGCAACTTGCCCCATAAGACTTTATTAATTACAGAAAAGGCCCAGAACGTGTTTTAGCTTATAAATTAGGTCTTTCAGCCACTTGTTTAGGCTATGCTTTATTTTATAGTTTGATTTTACTTTGGTTTTAGAGAGACAAGTCTGAATCTCCCTTCGTCCGAGATCAGATCTCTAAACCCTTCCTTCTATTCTATTGATGATTTATTCAAACATGTCTTTTGATTCAATTGCCATGTCTGAGTAAATCCACTTTAGGTTTAGGGTTTTCTCATAAAGGATTTCTTTGAATGCTAGGTTAATTATCTGTTTAGGATTCACCATCTGAATTAGTTCTTCACCTTA
Source organism: Eutrema yunnanense (assembly GCA_002933935.1). Lineage (NCBI taxonomy): Eukaryota > Viridiplantae > Streptophyta > Magnoliopsida > Brassicales > Brassicaceae > Eutrema > Eutrema yunnanense. Next base: position 500,915 of record PKML01019364.1, on the reverse strand, counting down.
GGTTGTGTTCATAGCTAATTCTAGGTTGACGAATCTGGAACTTAGATCTTAGGATAATTGATTAGGCACGACAGTGCGATTAATTACCTGATAGAACCTAGGTGAGCAAATTGATTATTCGCAAAGAGATTTGGTTTAATTGATTTGTGAACATATCAAACCTGATATTAAAGCTGATTTAGAATTTAGGATTCGCAAAGAGATTTGGAATTCCTGGGATTTAGATTTAGATAGTTTTCGCAACGAGAGTTGGTTAGCTATATTTTAGTGATTTGAGTTCAAGAACTGCGCTAAATCTGAATCCTGTTAGTTAGTTTATCTGCATTCATTGATTTCCTGAGAAAAACCCTGAGCCTATATTTCTCAATTGATTTACAACTCCTTTTATTTTCTGCATTGCTTTCAATTCAATCTGTTTAGCTTAGCGTAATTCAACACTATAGAATCTATTGTGTGTTTCCTTGAGTCTTTGTGGTTCGACCCCTAGCTATACTATTACAACTGCTTTAGTACTTTAGGGTATTAAATTGAGCACATCACGAACTAACCAATATACCACGCGGAGAAAACGCTCTAGGCGACGCACTCGCCGCTCTAGCTTCAAGCTCGGACCCTCATCTCAGGCGAACGATTCCAGTCAAAAGTATATCATAGCCGAGTATTGGAAGTACGGAGCAATGTATTATTACAACTCGTAGACGAGATTACAAGGAAAATCCTGCAACCGAACTCATCATACGCCGACAAAGACGGATTCTGACTGTCGAGTCTGGTCAAAACACCGAGCTTGAACATGCCACTATCATCGAAGACAACGATAACCCGCCGCAAACCAATGAGTCAACCCAATCGGACAACGAAGCGGAACAACAAACAGACGGGCTTCACGAACCGATAAACCTCGAGCAGTCTGACAACCAGACGCCCACCGATTGGACGCTAGAGATAAAAATGTACATCATCGATGGAGACACCCCGGCGGACAGATGGGCTGCTCGACGACTCAAAATGCGGGCGGCTCGTTACATACTTATCAAAGATGGACTATTCCGTTGGAGTGCAGCAGGAATCCTTCTCAAATGCATCTCAGGCGATGAGATCCTAGAAGTCATGAAGAAAATACACGAAGGCGACGGCGGTAATCATTCGGGTGGCCGATCTTGAGCCCTGAAAATCAAACGAGCAAGCTATTATTGGCCAAGCATGCACGCAGACTGCGAGAAGTTCGTCGCAAAGTGCGACAAATGTCAGCGACACGGCCCAATGATACACCTTCCTACCGAGCTACTAACTACTTCAACGGCCCCATACCCATTCATGCGCTGGGGGATGGACATCATCGGTCCTTTCAGACGATCCACCACGCAGAAAAAATTCATCCTCGTCATGAAGGATTACTTTACCAAGTGGGTAGAAGCCGAGGCATATCCCGTCATCCTCGCTTCCGACGTTCAGAAGTTTGTCTGGAAATTCATCATCTGCCGACATGGAGTTCCGTACGAGATTATCACCGATAACGGTCCCCAGTTTATATCAACGCTATTCAACGATTTATGCGCCAAATAGAAAATTCGGCTAAGTTTCTCTACACCGAGATACCCGCCGAGTAACGGCCAAGCCGAAGCAACAAACAAAACAATCATCGCTGGCCTCAAGAAACGTTTGGATACTCATAAAGGGACATGGTCTGATAAACTCGACGGAGTCTTATGGTCGTATCGCACGACCCCAAGATCTTCAACGGGACAATTCTCTTTTTACATGGCTTATGGTGTGGAAGCTCTATGCCCCGCCGAACTCACCATCCCGACTATCCGACGAACGATGCTTGTGCAAAATCCCAATATTAACGATGAGATCATGCTCGATAACCTCGACAATCTCGAGGAACAACGCGATCAAGCCTTACTCCGAATCCAGAATTATCAGAACTTGGCAGCACGCTACTACAACAAGAAGGTCCGTGGATGTCACTTCACTGACGGCGACCTCGTTCTGAGAAAAGTCTTCGAAGGCACCGAAGAAAAGAATACCGACAAACTCGGCACAAACTAGGAAGGACCTTATCAGGTCATGAGGGTAGTCAAACCATGCGTCTACGAGCTCATGAAGCTAGACGGAACCCCTATTCCCAGTTCATGGAATTCAATGAACCTCAAACGCTACTACATATAGGCCAGCTCTCGAACGCCAAACCAAAAAAAAAAAAAAAAAGCTACTATTAGGCTCGATTCCACTATGTAATATGAACTACGAATGGCTTGATCCTTCTTTCGAAGGTACGTAGGCAGCCCTCACAAGGCGCAGCTATAACATTAATAAAATTTTATTATGCGAAGGCATTTTACCGGACTCCAACAGTTCGTATTTTCAAGCCAAACTTTATGTTTGCCGAACTCCAACAGTTCGTATTTTCAAGCCAAACTTTATGTATGCCGAACTCCAACAGTTCGAATTTTCAAGTCAAACTTTACGTTTGCCGAACTCCAACAGTTCGTATTTTCAAGTCAGACTTTACGTTTGCCGAACTCCAACAGTTCGTATTTTCAAGCCAAACTTTATGTTTGCCGAACTCCAACAGTTCGTATTTTCAAGCCAAACTTTATGTTTGCCGAACTCCAACAGTTCGAATTTTCAAGTCAAACTTTACGTTTGCCGAACTCCAACAGTTCGAATTTTCAAGCCAAATTTTATGTTTGCCGAACTCCAACAGTTCGAATTTTCAAGTCAAACTTTACGTTTGCCGAACTCCAATAGTTCGAATTTCCAAGTCAAACTTATGTTTGCCGAACTCCAACAGTTCGTATTTTCAACCACAACGGTTTCCATATCGACGTCCTGGCCAGACGATCGAATAAATCGAGCTTAGCTCGCACGCATCCTCATGGTGCAATGGATAACACACTTTCCACATTCAAAGCCGAGATCAGTCTCGCATTAACTTCTCAGATTATCCAAGCCGAATAAGCCGAGTCCGTCTCGCACACTCAGATTCAATGTGAGAAAAACCTAGAGCATATTAAGATGAGTTGTTCACGTACTCTTAAATTAAACTCTAAGGTCAAGCCGAACATCCTTCTTCGCAAATTTAAGCCGATTTCTCAACAGTCGCAAAATTAGTAAGCCGATTTCTCAACAATCGCAAAAACAGTAAGCCGATTTCTCAACAATCGCAAAAACAGTAAGCCAATCTACAATATGGGTTGCCGACCTCGAACAGGTTCAGTCAAACTCGTTCTCTTCACCCGGCTAAGACCGTACTGTTTACGGCACCATTGTGTACGACAAGTTTGTATAAAATACGACTTCAAATATATCAAGACACGATTTAGAAAACCCTCGGGCAAAATGGATACCGGACTTTAAAAACCCTCCGGTCCAAGAGGTCGAGTTATAAGCCCATTCGGGTAGAAGAAAACTAAATATATTACAAAAAAGGACAACTTAGACATTTTGCTTCCGCATCGCGTCAGCGCGATCCACCGACATCGAGGCCTGGTTGGACCCGAACTCATCAAGGCCCAGTGGGACCTCGTTGCCCATCGAGGTCGAAACCTCCGGGTGCACTGGGTCGGTGAACGGCGAGACAACCAGGTCCGCATCAACCAGCTCGCAGAGGTCGATCGCAGCATATTCTGCCGATTATTCGGCCTTGAGCTTCTCAAGCTTCTCGATGCGAGACGACGGAACGATAATGCCATGTTTCTTCTTGAGGATCTCGCGAAAACCAAGAATCCCTTGGATTTGATTGATAGCAAGGATGACCTCTTTGCCTGATCGATCGCCGACAGGTGATCCTTGACCTTTTGGAGCCGAACTTGGCACTTCTCTGTGACCAACTTCCTCTTCGAGATCTGCTGAGTACGGCCAGCCCGCAATCGCATAGTTTCTGCGAACAACTTCATCGAAAGCGCATCCTTTTCCAACTCCAGCTCGGCGTTGGATCTCTTCAGAGCGGTCAGTTCCCTAGTCAGCTCGGCTACCGCACGATCGCCAGCCTCCACCCTGTCCCCAGACACATGGAGCTCTTTGCGGAGTTCCACGACCTGAACGATCGCTTCAAAAGCCTTACGACGGGAAACTCCGAGCTCACGGTCGTAAGACCCGACGATCTCGTTCGTCTGGGCAACCATCTGTCAAAATAACGAACATCAGAAACAAGGATTGAAAGGAAGGAGGGACGAACTCGGAAAGGGGTGTTTACCTCAGCGGTGGTCTGGGCCAATTTCTTAAAAGCCTCAGATTTACAAAGGCGATCAACTGGAGGGAGAAAATCCGGGCCGAAGCTCACTCGCCGATACGTTTCAGCATAATCCCACGAGTCGGCCGTTGGATCCGACGTTCGATGCCTCTTCGGTCTCGGAGAATCATCCGACAAGACCACCGTATCCTCTTCAACACGATGAGGCTCGGTGTTCCCTCCACCACCTTCAGCGCGCTCGGTATCTTTAGTACCGACTCCAGCTGTGTGGCCGGCCACTTGTCGAGTCCCCCTTTTGGTTTTCTTCTTCCTCTTCTTCTCAGCCGAGTGAGAAGTGCACCCTTCAGCGGGGACCGGTTCCCCAGCAGGAGCATAACCTCCAACGATCCCTTCATCGTTAGCCGTCTGTTCAGCCTCAGTCGAGGGAGGAACTTCAGGATCCGTCCGTTCAGCTGCGGAAGGAATATCCACGTCCACTTCATCGCCATCGAGTTCGGCAGAAAGATCAGGAATGTCACCGAACTTCATCTTTCGACGACGAGATGGGTTTGCTGTAGATAAAAAAGAATAATACAGATAAAATACAAAAGAAAAAAGGAAACCACCGGACTGCGAAGGAAAGTTCGCTGACATACCTTTAAGAGCTCTTTTGGCCTTTAGATCGAGCTTCTCTTGGTAGGCTTCAGACCACCGAACTTTCCCAGCCGCACTCAACTGCTTCGCGTGAACGAAAGTGAATCCTGGGGTGGTGATAAGGAAACCCGGTACGTGACGATCTGAAAAGAAAAAGGAGAAATATAACTCATGCAAAATAAAGCAGTAAATGGAAATCGAGAACCAATGTCTATCGATAGGGGTCCTCCACTGAGTTCGGTAACTCCCGTCCGGACGCTCTACGGAAGATTCGTCAATCTTCACAAAGAAGTATCGGGCATTCCAATTGTTAACCTTGCTCGGCTTATTCCCGGTAACAAGATCGGCTTCTGGCTTTGCATTAGCCGATAAAAACCAAGGCCTAGCTCTCGATAAATTCACCCGAAACAGCCTTTCGAAAATCTTGGCCATGATGGGAACGCCGCAGTCTTCCCCAAGAGTAAGAAGACCCATGATATTTATTACCGTGGCCGGCATGAGTTGAGAAATCGCGACGTGTCACCTTTTGCAGTACTTGTAAAAAAGAGCCGGGATAGGAAATTGGAGTCCGCAGCTTCTGAAGTACTCTTCGTAGACACATATATAGCCAGGGGGAGCATCCCACGGACGATCGGCAGCCTTTGGGATTTTGAAGAGCAGGTCGTTCAGAGCACCACACCTCTCCAAGATAATATGGACCGTCTCCACAGTAGAACGAGACGGTCCGATGTTAGCAGGTTTTTCAACCACCTGTCCGGCAGCCGATGTGGGGACATCATCTCCTATCTCCTCACGAACCGCTTGTGAAGCAGCACGGTCGTCCGGACAAGCAGCATCATCACCCTCCGCGAGTCGAGCTGCAAATTCTCGATCTATCCGAACATGATCGTCCAACCCGGCAAATTCCTCTTCCGGCTCATCCTCATCAATAAGATGAGGGACTTCGATAACAACCCTTGGATTGCTCGGCCCAGGAGCAGTACGCCTGATCGACTCATGCTGAACATCGTCCGAACGGACCGAACTCGAATGCAAGCTATTACCAGATGGCTCGAAATCGGGGAATGTCGATAGTGGAGTTCTGTCATTTACAGAAGAAGGAGAAGCCCGCGAATCCTTATCGATCGAACGGAAGAAATTGGTGAAGAACAAGATGAAGAACTCAAAAATCTTCTTGCAAATCGGAGAAATCACGACGGAGGAGATGATCGAAGAACAGAAAATAAATAAATTCTAGAGAGAAGGGAGAGCGCTAGAGAGAGAAAGAATAATACATTTTGAAGGAAATAAACAGAAGTGAAAAACGGAAGGAGGTTCGCCCGATATTTATAAAGGAAATCATAATCATGACGATTCCTCGAATTCCACGAAAATTTGAAAAAAGAATCGACTCCTCGAATTCCACGAAAGCATGGGAAAACGAATCGATTCGCCTTTTCCCAAAAAGAAGAATGATTACGAATCAACTCAAAGATTTACCGAACTCGAAAGTTCATAAATCGATTCGACCATGCGAATTCCGATCTTAACCTGCGAAAGGAATTCACCGAACTCAAAATAGAATCTGATCAGATCGTACCGATCTCAGTTCTAACCGAGCTAAAGAATACTCCTTATAAATTCGCCGACTCCCTCGCCGAACTGAGGGGGGACCAATTGTTAGAGGGGGGATTAGCACCCCCTGGTTTAACTCGGTTCGAACCGAGACCGGTTCAATCAAAGACCAGTTTACGATGGTTCGAATCAAGGATAAATCAGTCCAAAAAACACTGGGCCGAGCTCGGAATCTCGCTAAAGCCCATCTCGGCCACCGATCTAGGCCTGGCGCGAGCCCAGTCCGTTATAACAAATGAAAACCGGAATATTTCCCTTTTCCTTCCCTTTTCCCGCCGATTTCGGAAAAGGAAATATTCCCCTCGATAGAATCTTCAATATAACAAGAAGATATCCTTATCTCGGAGAGAAAACCGGAATACTTCTTTCTCCTAATCGAGCAAGGAAAAGGAAATATTCTCCTTTGGAACCGCCTCAAGACATTATAAATAGAGGAGAAGGTTTCATTCTTCAATCAATCCACAACTTCCGCAGAGACCAGAGAATACGAAAGAGCTCCTTTACCGATCTCAAGTTCTTTTTTCTTTACCATCTTACTAAAACTCTGTTGTAACGCCGACTCTTGATCAATAAACGAGATTCCGATTAAAGTACTGTTTTACCCCTTTGTGTGATTTACGGATCAAAAGATAACTTGATGATTTGTCTTCTGTTCTCCTAGTAAACTCATATGGTTCACGATCTCCTGGATTTTATCAGTATAATCTTGAATCTTTTCTCCATGTTTCATCTTCAGATCTTCAAACTCTTTGTTCAAAGAATCTAGTCTCAAAAGTTTTGCTTGATCATTGCCTTGATAGTTTTCTTGTAGCCTTTCCTAGATTTCTTTGTAACTGGTAGCAGAAACTACCTTCTTGAGAACTAGAACTGTCACAACCATCTGTAACAGTTGTAGAGCTTTCATGTCTTGCATCTCCTTGTTTTTACATTCTTCTAGTAACTCTGATTTTGGTTTTGGCTACAGTGGAAGTCCTTTCTCCACAACTGATAACACCATATTTTACATGTTTTTAAGGTTTAGTTTCATAGGTTTTTAGTTCCAATTTGTATAGTTTTTGGATATTTTCATGCATTTAGGTCCAACTTGAGTCTCATTGCATTTTAGATGTCCTAGGTTGTCTTTGCATTCTTTTTGGCTTGCTTGAGCCATTTTCAGGTGTTCTTGGAGTCATAGGAGTTGGAGGAGTGAAGATAGCCACAAAAAAAGGTCATTGCAAAATACAGAGATGCAGGATCAGGTTGATACGTCATAAGTTTGGCGATGGATGAAGGACTTTCCACCGATGGATTGAGCTCAAATTTTAACACGATATAGAGCAATGGATTAGCTTTCAGTTGGAAGTAGTTTGAGGTAATTCCAACGGTACGATCAGAAGTTATGCCAATTTCCGTGACGACGGTCCAGTCTGGCGCGCGAAGGAACTCAGTGGAGCTCACAGCGGTGTACCGCAGCGGCCAAACAGTGACCGCTGCGGTTGCATCCGACGAAAAAAACCGAGATTCACAGCGGGCATGCAGCGGTCAACTCCACACCGCTGTGGGACCCTCCAGAGCAAAAATGTAGAAACCGTCCGAAGTGCTTCAAAGATCGACTCAGAATGACAGTTTCCATTCGGATTTAGCTTCAGAGTTCTTCATGAAAGTTGTATATATTTGAGTTAGATTTCCAATGGAACCAGTTTCAGGTTATTCCGATCTGTGGTTCGAGAGTTATGGCCGATTTAGTGAAGACGTATCAAACCGTAAACCACATTATTCCGCCCTTTTTTGTATTTAAGTCAATTTTTACCAACTAAACACCTAAGTCTTCTTTTTTGGTGTGTGCTCGACCCAAGAACTCTCTCTAGAGTTTCTTGGGTTGTTCTTCATGTATAATCCATACTTTTGAAGGATTCTTCACTTATATATATGCTTTGATTTCTTCTTTCTTCTTTCTTTTTCTTGAAGATTCTTCTTCTTAAACTTGGGAAAGCTCAAGAACACCACTTGGTGTTCTTGATGGATCATCATTTTCATGCCATCTAAGAGAAGATTTCTTCATCCCTTTATACATATTATGTCTTGTTGATTCTTGTTCTTCATTTCTATGGTTTAATTTTGGTGTTCTTGTGAGTTGACTTTTTGTTGGATTTTGGATAATGTTTGATTTGGATGGTTGATGGTTGATTGTTGATGTTTAGGCTTAGATAATCATTTGTTCTCATGTTAGGAGGGATCTTAATGCTAGAATCGAATTGACAACTCATTTCTAGAACTCAAGACATTTCTCGCCCGGAAGGTGTTCGATGAAATGTCTAGAAAACTTCTAAGCATGCAATTCAATTCTTAGCCAATGGAAATTGATGATTAAGGTGAATTGTTGACTTGTATGGACTAATGCTTAATGATTATGGATCATTTAGTTGTGAACGGAAGTTCTTGATAACTAGATGATTTGTAAATGGATTAGTATCATGAGAGTGAACTAGTCTACTTGTATGATCCATGTCATAAGAATGAATGTGCATTGAATGTTTAGGCATCATTAGTCAATTGTCTTGATGGTTAGATAATGGTTATTTAGGATGATCTTGGATGAGTCTTTCACTTAGGTTGGTTCGTAATGCTAGATTTGACATGATAAACCGAAACCTAGTACTACACCTTAGATTAGTTAGATTTTTGGTCTCATCCCATGCATTAGGGATAGATTCGAGTAAGCGGTGTTAGTACTAGATTAGGTATGTTCATTCGTTTCTAGATCTTAGGCATTTCACTCTTGACCCGAGTTTAAATGAATTGCTTGACCCGATTCGTTTGTAAATCGATTCAGGCTCAGCTTCGTTCGAATGAATATGGGACAATTTCCAAAAAAAAAAAACATATTTCACGTAGAAAAAGTGAAAAACCCTAAAGAAAAATGAGTTGTATTTTTCAGAGCAAAAAAAAAAAAATGAGGTGTATTTTTATACCCAGCCTATGGTTTTTTTTTTTTTTTGGGTGCAAACAAACCCAACTTATTAAAATTTATAATACCTGTGTAGACCAATCTTTTAGTTCGTGTAGAATTGATATTTTACATATCAAAACTTTTTTGGGAAATTTAAAAAAATACCACCATCTAGACCCCACTTTACAAAACTACAATCAACTAAAAACTTAATCAAAACTACCCTCATCTAATAAAATTGTTGACCATTTTGCCTTTAAACCTCATCTAATAAATCGCGACTAGCTTTTATTGTGAGGTTTCGTTAATGATGTGCATCATTGCAAATCACGCCGGAGTTCAGACCCGAAGAAAACTGCATTCGCCGGTGATTGAGTATTTTGGGAGAAAATTTCGCGACCATCAACAGCAGCGCAACGGTTATTGCATGAGGGTAGAGATCGCCCATCTTTTCTAGGTATTGGGAGAAAATTCATACATTTGTTTTTGCTCAATTATGAGATGACGATCTTATTTTAGATTGGTTGATGTGATTTTAGATTTCGAAGATGTCTGTGCAATTGAGAATTTATGGATTGTATTTGATTTTAGGTTTTGGAGATGACGATGTCATTGAGAAATTTCTTTGTTCAGTAAATTTATATAGCCTTATAAATCAAATTTTATATATCATTGCCCGCTTCTGGGTTCAATAACCCTTTAAGTATGTGAAGTCTGTGTCATTAAGATGAGACGATTGAGAAATTTCTTTGTTGAATTCTTAGGGTCCATGTAGCTGAGAAATTTATTTGTTCAGTAAATTTATATAGCCTTATAAATCATGTGAATTTGTAAATTTGAGATTTACATGCTTCTGGTTCAATATGTCTCATTAAGATTATAGAGATGACAATGTGGATTGTAAATTTATGAGCTAATTTATAGGACCTTGTAAACCATATTTTTGCTTTTATCTGGTAACAATGTTTGAACTATACTCTGTATATATATGGAAGATGAGAGTTCACAAATGACACATGAAATTTCATTGACAAAAGGCTCAGCAAGTCCTTCAATGTGTACTTATCCTCTTTTTCCAACATCCACATATAGGGTTTGGTTGGGTATTTTTTCGTGACTTGAGTCATTGCTCTTTTTTTCTCTGTCTCACAAGGTAATTATGTTGTGAGGAAATATTCTTTCAAAGAAAAATGCATATGCTGGTCAGCAAATGCAAACCAAAGATCTTCCCCGCTACTCAAAATCCTTCTCTGCATCAGGACATGGAACAGCTTCCCAGAGAAGTGGATGTCTTTATTCCTTGCTAGTCTAACTATAGGGTTGAGAAAGGAAGGTTCAATCACCCAAAAGACTTGAGACTTTATCTACTAATGATAAATTGGAATGCTGCATGATCGTTGATATAGTATCAGGCTCGGTTCCTGGTTGATTTTTATGTTGCGTAGAAATCATTGATGTCCATATCTCTGTAAAAAGTGAAAAAGTAAGCTCTTTATAAAGGTATGTAAACCAATTGATCAAAACACAACCAGTCTATCCAGAATCATATTCAAAACAACAATATCATGATTTCTCCTCTTCATGTTTCCTCATACCCAACTAAAAATCTCGACCTAATATATGAATTTCCCTTTTTTGATGCAATACCCATTTAAGCCAGACCAAGTGAAATTAAGACCTTTACAAGGTCTTGTAAATATATTTATAAACCCTTTTCCTCAAAACTAGCCTATCAAAAATCCCATGCTCTGAACACAAAATATTTAATTTAATAATGAAAAAGTATGGTCGACACTTTGAATCTACAAACGAAAATCACCAGAAAATTCAAAAATCCAAACAAAATGAGCTCAAGAACATGCTATGAACAAAAATCGATGATGAATGCGTCCCGAAAGAAAAAACCCATAGTTCCAGAAATTACTGGTTACATCTTAACCTAATTAATCGAAGAAACTGAGAGACATAGATAGTTTATTTACTTGATTAGACTTTGGGAGACTTGAATTGACGAGAAACCTCAAGCCGTGGTGATCGGAATCAAATCTTCAAAAAAAAATCGCATAAATGAACAATTTTTGTTTTTGTTTTGGTCGGAAGAGATGAGAAAGAAATCGACGAAAGCATGTGTTTGTTACTCAGGGTTAAGTTTGTCTTTCACTTTAGCATAGGGTGTATTTTTGAAAATACACAGCGTCTAATGGTAGTTTTGAATTGTGGTGTCTCCAAAGTTGTATTTTTTAGATTATCCCAACTTTATTTTTTCTTTTTATGTTAAAGAGTATGTATAAATTTACACCTACGTACTATTATATATATATATATATATATATCTCTCTCTATAATATTATTTAAGAAGACATTTTTGAAAATAAAATTTAATTTGTTTTGTAGAGATATTTTGAAAATAAAGGAAATGTCTTCTTAAATAAAATAAAGGCAAATCAAAGTATGGAACGAAACTTTAATTAATCTGATTCAAGTAAAGATTAATTTATTTAATTAATTAATCTCATTATATATATATTAATTTTAATTCAAAATTATAAAAATTCAGAAAATGCCAGAAATTAAATTAAATATTTAAAATTATAAATAAAATCTATTATTTCAAAAATATGTAAATTAAATATTTTAAAAATAATTTAAATTTTTATTATTATTTTGTTACGAAAATAGTATTAGTTATTTTGAATTTTTGAATTTTGATTATG
>PKML01019364.1:471555-483916 GCA_002933935.1 Eutrema yunnanense | reverse complement strand
TTTTTTTTTTTTTTTTTTTTTTTTTTGTTATTAGCTACGAGTCAGTTATGTTGACTTCTTGATGCAGATAAAAAATATTGTGAGGATAGCATTATGAGGAATCGATTAATCTTTAACTAGGATTTAATTCGCGATATAATTAGTGCGGGATGATTTTTAAAAAAATAAATTATTTTAAATTTAAGAATTATTTGAATTTTATAATATGTCTAACTCATTATTATAGATAAAGTTGTCAAATTGAATAATTTATCTATTTAACCCGTTTTGCAGTTGACTAAACTATTATTCGGGCTAACCCGTAAAACTTATAATCTTGAAAACATAACTCAATTATACACCGTTTAATGACTCTAGTTTGTGGTTAGTTCACGAACTCTTTAAAAAAAATATTTTTCTTGTGTATACCTTTTTATAAAATTAGTAAAATCTTTTTCAATTTTTATTTTGATATAAATTCAAATAAAATATAGTGAAAAATATATCAAGATTTTGAATATATTTTTTTTCTTTAAATATATATTGATTGATTATTCATTAAAAATATATAGTAAAAACATATTTAATGCAAAATAAATATTTTTCATATTCTTATCATTAAGGGGTTGTTTGGCGTTAGGCTTTGATGATTTTTAAGGTATTTAACAATTCTCAAACTATTTTTTAGCCAAACATACTTTTTTTTTAAGTCTAAAGTTTCTACAGCCAAACTTTACCATTTTTTGTCTTGATTTGAAAAAGCTACGTGAGAGAGACTTTTCTCTAAAAACTAAAAGAAATAAATAAATTTACTTTTTCTTTCTTTTTTTTCTTCCCTAAAATTATTCAAAACTCTTTATAAATTTATATATAATTTATCACTAATAAATATTAATTGATTAAGAATTATCCATTTTTCTTGTTATTTTGAGATCCATTTTTTTTTCAAAGTTTCACTTAATATTTCTAAATTGAACAAATATTATATTTCAATAAAAAAATTCTACAAGTTTAAAAGTAACAACCACATTTTAACAGCATAAGTTTCTAAAACTAAAAACATACAGTAAAAACTCACAGTCAAAGTCCTTACCAAGCAAAGCCTAATTGTAAAAGACAATTATATCATTTCGGATTTCAATTATTCTTTGTTATTTGCAATGACATTTCATTTCATGTAATAACTTACAAAACAAAGTTCATTTTCAAAAATGTCTTCGTAAATAATATCATGGAGATGATATAAATTCAAATAAAATATAGTGAAAAATATATCAAGATTTCGAATAGATTTTTTTTCTTTGAATATATATTGATTGATTATTCATTAAAAATACATAATACATAACATATTTAATGCAAAATAAATATTTTCTATATTTTTATAATTAATTGTAAAAGACAATTATATCATTTCGTATTTCAATTATTCTTTGTTATTTGCAATGACATTTTATGTAATAACTTACAAAACAAAGTTAATTTTCAAAAATATCTTCTTAAATAATATTATAGAGATACTGATCTTCGTCTTATAAAAGCATGATAAAGGAAAACACACTTTATTGAAACCGTAACAATGTATTGCCGTTCATGAAACAACAATCCACATCTCATCTGCTAGAATCTTAGAATGAAGAAACATATTAAAGCTAACAATGAGGAATTTTCCCAAACCCATAAATAATCGAAAAAGAAAGGAAAAACAATCTAACAAATTTTCCCCATGAATGAATGAATACGAGCTTCACAAGCTCATTTTAACAACTCGTAGCAACTTCAACAAACTCTTTCTTCCACGTGTCTTCCTTCTGTCCAACCACGTGTCCCTGTTTGCACCATCTCTTTACCTATAACAAATCTCCCATGTTTGCAGAACCTTGACCTCAAGGTTCAAATTGAGGAAATACCAAGATGGAGGTTATAGACAGCTTGGCTTCATGCTGATGCAATGGTAGAGCTGTGTCACAGACACTAAGCTTATGCACCATAGTGAATCTGTTAGGTGGCAACGCCGGGTAAGAGCTGTGTCCAATAATTCCTCGCCGCAAGAAAGCATAATCTGCACTCCCCTTTTGTACTTAAACATCCGAGACTTATAATACTTCAGCAGATTCTTTGTTTGCAGTACTTGCATGTGTAACAGAATGTTGTGAATGTGAAGCAAACAACTGATGCTTTCGGTAAGCAAGAGAAGATTCAAAACTATTGAAAGGCTTTGTTGGAACAGCATCTTCCCGTTCTCCAATTGAGAACCCTCCCATATAATGTGTTCTTGTAGAATCTGCCACAAGTATAGGTGAGTTTGGAGCCAATGTTTTTTCCCTTGTACCCTTTTATAATCTGGCCAGATTATATACCCCAGTACAAACTGGTGAATACAAGCTCGTAACCTCCAATGAATCAGAACTATGTCCTGCAGTTTCTTGTTTTTCCAACAGTGCCACACTGAAAAATAGGTTCTCCTGTCCACATTTGTCGATGCCAAATTGATCCCACCCTCATTAGAGATTCTCAAATGTGTTTGAACTTGTAACAACAATTCACTATCTTATAGAGCTGGGTGACCATCTCCACGTGGCATTGGTAATGATCCATATAGAAGACCAATTGATGAGCAGGAGAAACCAACAGCTCGTAACTCATTATCATCATGAAACATGTGTAGAGCACTTATCAAAAGAAATCGCTCAGCAACTGTTTCAACAGATGAAGCCTTGAGACCAGCAAACAGCTTGCTATTCATCGACCCTAAAGCAACTGTTTCAACAGCCCGTGTCTTATGAAGAGATTCCATGGAACACAACCTAATGTGATCCTCTTCACTACTGTTATGAATACAAATAAAAGGCACTTGCACCTGTTTTGAATCTTCTTGTAGAAAAGTAGCCAGTTCCGTTCTTATTGTGTTCTGAAACATCACACTCTTCCTTGTATAATCTGCCCAAACATTGAAGTGCAATCTCCTCTTCTTCACTTTTCCAGATTTATACTTGAACCTCCAAGACTTAGGAGCTACCATTTTCTTCCTCCTTTGATGGATTTGTCTTCTATGAGTCATTTTATCGAACACATGGTATGCAATAGGTGTGACCTTAACGCCTATTGATTTCTCACAAAACTAAGCTACTTCCAAAGGAAAATCATCAACAATTGGAAGCACAATTGCTGTTACCACCAGGTGTTGATCCGCAGTGACCATATTCAGTGCAAAATTTTCTAACCGTTTAGCTCTATGGCTAGATTCCATGATAGAAATTGATACATGAGGTTGGGAAACACAATCAGTCTCCATGAATGAATGAATGCGATGTTTGATTCAAGTCCCTCCAATCTGAGTTCTGAAATCGAATGAGATGTTGAAATCGTGTCTGTTTCCTCCGGTTTCGTTTCTTCCTCACGAATCGAAATTGGTGACTCCATCTTTGCAAGTGATTCGGAGGCGACCTCATGAATCGGTGATGTTGTAATCTCCAACATCGCATCCGTCGATTCTTCTCCATTCACTGTGTCTGGAATCGAATGCTTCGTCGGAGGAGATTCTTCACCCGGCGGAGGTGATGCTGCCTCTGCGACTTCGTTCTGAGAATTCACAGCGAGCAATCTAATCGTTGCACAAAGATCGGCGAGCTTATCACAGATAGATTCCCGATCAGCCACAATTTTGTCCAGTGCGTGAGTTCTCGCCAACATGACCTCCCGAACAGTCGCTTCCGTCAACAACCCTTGAGCTTGTGTTTCCGCCATGGAATCCGAGAACCGAGATGGCTTCTGATACCTTTGATAAAAGAAAACACACTTTATTGAAACCCTAACAATGAATCACCGTTCATTAAACAACAATCCACATCTCATCTGCTAGAATCTTAGAATAAAGAAACAGATTCAAGCTAACAAACCCAGAAATAATCCAAGAAGAAAGGAAAAACAATCTAACAAATTTTCTTCAGAGCATGTGCACCCATTAACCCACAAAGTTTCATAACCAATTTTTTATTATTATTTTTTATATTTTTTTATTGGTTGAAATTTAGTATGATATTTGTAGTAAATTTATTTTCAGCAGTGATACCGGTATCGGTATCTCTTCCCCCTATCTAATAATTACATGGAGCCAATAACATCCTGCCACGTACACAATAAAACCGTATCATTTAACTCATCAGAGTGATACTGTTCAGACCAAGTTTCATTTCCAAATTCATTTTAAAATTATTTTTTGGCCTATGAAACCCAGCAAAAATCATTGCTGGACATGTTCTGCTCCTTTTAACAACTCGTAGCAACTTCAACAACCTCTTTCTTCCACATGTCTTCCTTCTGTTCAGCCACGTGTCCATGTTTGCACCATTCGAGATGCTCTAACAAAGCAGCACTGGAAGAGAATTAGAGAGGTAAGTTAATTGCTTTTAATTTCTACTAGGGGTTGTTATGTTATTATAATCTACTTTAAAAATATTTCATAATATGGTATAATAATATCACCTATAATATTATTTTTTTTAGAAAAAGATCAATAGAATAAAGTATAGAGTAATTTACAAAACTAACAATGAATATGGTAGTACTTAAGAAATTCTTACTAATTTGAACGCTTAATTTGTGAATTGTCACTTTAGTAAAGTTAAACCCTGTATTTGAAATCATAAACCCAAACATTCATTTACCTAATTAGAAATAAACTTAAAAAGAAAACATGTTATAAAAATACGTATTACATGAGAAATCACATGTAAGATAAAATCGTAAAAATAATTAAGAGCCGCTTTTTGGTGATTATAAGCCACATCATTGTTATTTTTAAAATTTATTTTCAATTCTTATATAGAACATAAAACTAATCAGATAATAAAGTAAATTTGATAAGAAAATAAGAATGACTATGGCAATAATTTTTCACACGCAAACTCTCATTTTTTGCCTTTTTAACAAAATTACATAAAAATTTCTATTTTCCTCTGCTTACGATAAAAATACGATTTCAAATATTAATATGATTTTCGCTATGAAATAGAGGAAAAGTCGTTTAAACTCTGAATTTTCCAGCCGTAAACTCTCAATTTTTTTTAACAAGTTCATCAATATTGAAGATGATATCGAAAAGAGGAATAGCAGATTTTTTAACAGAGTTTTAAACGGGTTTAATATGCTTACAATAATCAGCAACTAACACACAAAAACCAAACGTATGCCATCCACCATCGAACATGAGCATCTCATCTTCAAATTACACCACCCTCGCCAAAACCTGGAGTTTCCACATGTCTTTAACAATATATTACATTATTAGCATTAAGATATCTAGAAGAGTTTTCAACCGTCAAATATTGTATATCTTTATCTTCCTATAGTATCAAAACCTGAAAAAGTTCGTTCAAAACTCATAGCATAGACAAAATATAGTCTAGATAAAAAACTCCAGTCAAACATCGGACACCTCAATGTTGCAAACTAAATTCGGATAAGCAGTAACCACTTTAGTTTCACAGATTGAAAAACTGATTCTAAAGAAATGGAACATATTCGAGGACTAATTTGAACATAAAAGGTAAAGAGAGGGAGCGGATTTCAACAAAAATGATCCTTGCCTGTCATGAATTCCACGAACCTAGCTAGAGATAGTGGAGCTGACTTTTCTCATGAAAAGCCTCTTCAATATCACTACATTGAACTTGCTCTGTGTTCTCCTTACCATAGACTGGTAAAGCTGCAAAATTTCAAAACAAAATTCTAAATCTCATATTCAGTATGATTCACCCAAATAAAAACCTCTTTGATGGAAGGAAAAAAGTTAAAGGACATAGATCGTTGTTATAATTTTGACCTTGGCAGTAAGATTGAGATAGACATCATTGGACTTTCGAGCTGTCCTTTTGGTCTTCCTGCTTTAACCTCCGACGATCAGATCAATACCTTGCAAACACGACGAATTGATCTCAGAATCAACAACATTAATGGAAGCAAAATACTAAAAAAAACATGGTTCACGATCTAATTAAGACTCAAATGTGACAAAGAATAACCTAATCCAGAATCAAAATCCAAAACCAAAAATCCGAGAATTCACTCAGTATCTAGAAAAATAGACTTCAGATTCGAAAGACAGAACCCGTACGCACACTGAAACTTTAAAACCAATCTCATAAATAAGGAACCCTTTAACATGACAGACATTAAGAAACGAAGATTGAGAGATAGAGAAAGGGGAAAGTACCATTGGAGCTTCCGGGGATGTGGTGTCGCCGTCGAAGTTCTGCAAAAGAAGTTATGAATTTAGGTTTTATAATGATCTACAAAAATGCTATATGTGGGGCTTCATATAATTGGTGCCATGTTTTTCCATATAACTTGGTTTGGTGCCATATTTCTCTACCTTTTCAATTCAAAGTAAATCAGATTCACACAACATATAACAAACTTAATTCTTTGATTGCTTTAACATATGGGCAGTCACATCTCATGTAACCCACGATATTGCTTTCACAATCAAGAAGTGGAGTTTTTTTGTTACACTGAATCTTTAATGGAGCACAAACCAAGCGAACATCATTAAAGAAAATATAAATGATCAAATATACTCCAATATTAGCAAAATGAATGTCTCAGAATGCAGACTAAAAAATATGAAACATACACATGAATTGTAGATTGGATCTTCAAGGAGTTATTTGCTTTTCTTAGAAAGTCTGAAAGGCTGAAAATGGCAGTGATCGTTAATAAAGAATGCCGCAAATAGATAGAAAAAACCTCACTTGTTTAGCACAATGAATAAAGACTGATATAAAAGCAGAAGAATTTAGATTCATACCACTTTGCAGAACATATCTCCATTGCTCTTCTGATTAGAAATTAACATTTCGATCTTTGTCGTTTCCAGGTATATATTGCCAGTGATATACCTTTAAACTTCCTGCATATTTCTAGACAATCATATAAAAGCAGAGAACGATGCATGATCATTATCAAATATCGAGAAAGTTGTGAAATTAATCAGGTAAGAGGGTGATTCAATTATCAGATGATTGCAACTTGAAAATAAACGGAGAGAAAGGCAAATGCGAACTTCCATTCTCAAACTAATTGGAAGTGCCCACATAACCAGCTGATTGGGAATTCGAATTGCTCGTCGCCACCTTATTTCGTAGGGTTCATTTATGTGATCATGGTGGTAGACTTTTTCATCGCCGAAGATTGCAGAGGGGAAACTGTAGAAATTAGACAGACCAAAAACTGTACAGCGGCCCACGAATTTTTCAAAACCCTAATTCTCATAAGATCGACATGGAATTTAAGGAGAGGGGTTTGGCGACATTATAGTGGCATTACAAACTGAGGGAGATGAGAAGAATAAAAAACCGATGAAAGTCGGATACTGAGACGACACTTTTTGTTGAAGAGCTACCGTTTATTCTCGTTAAGACATAAAATCAGACCGTGTTGTTACGTATACCTTTTGATATGATCTGGCAAAATTTTGATATGCCTTATTTTGATTGGTTGATTATTTCTCTGAATATTTTAGCTGATGTGGAGGCCCTTAGAAGCCAGGAATTGAATCCCTTTTATATAAAGGAGATCTTATTTTTTTGGAACTATCCTAAGATTACTACTTACCTGTAGGGGGCCCGGCCCTGAAAATCAGCGGGTTCCGGCATAGAAATATAAGCCCAAAAAAAATCGGACATTTCGGGCTAGTGTGTTTTTCGGGCTTAGCACGAACGGGCTCGGGCTAGCCCAAAAAGCCTGAAACTTTTCATTTTAATTAGCTAGAGATTTTATTTCAACATTTATCTTTCTAAAAATAATAATTTGACATATTTTCTATACATTTCGTGATCCATGTACCATTATCATTCATCCATATTTACTTCATTTTTTTAGAATCATTATCTATAGAATTTCAATGACATTTCTATATGATTTATACATGTCAAAACTTAATATTATTATTATTATTATTATATGTACCTCTTGATGGTGATGAGGATTTAGAATACGATGAATGATATTCTAATCTAAACTCTACTACCTAGATTTGAAGTGTTTTGATTTTATGTTTTATTTGGTAATACAATTTATTTGAATTTTTTTTTGTCCAACTTTTTCTTTTAAATTTAATTGGATTTTATATAATACATTTCGATTTAGATTTATTTTTATAAATATTTTGTTTTAATTATTCATTTGAGAATTATGAATTTTTGTGATTGTAAAAAAAAGCTCGAAAAGCCCTAAAGCCCTGTCCGGGCCGGGCCATGCTTTGGAATATAGGCCCGATTTTTTTTCGGGCCGGGCCGGGCTCAAATATATGCGGATTTTACGGGTTTCGGGCCGGGTCGGGCTAGCCCGATTGCCATCCCTACTTACATGTTTGTTACCATTTTTATTATCTTGTAAGGTATGCAATGAATATTTAGTTAGTTTTATAGTAGTGTGATTTATTATCTTTCGTTAGCTCTCTTAGAGCATCCTCAACAAGGGTATCTCACAAGAGTATCTCAACACTTAAAAAAAAATATTATTATTTTATTATGTGGGTATTTCAAATAGTTGAGAACCCCACCTAAAAGTATCTCAAAGTTTCTCATTTGAGATAATTTTGGGTGGGATTCTCAACTATTTGAGATACTCATCTAATAAAATAATATTTTTTTTTTTCTAAATGTTGAGATACCCATATGAGATATCCTTGTTGGAGATGCTCTTATAATCATATTTTTGGATTTGGTATTCGTATTTTGCATAGAAGGAGAGATCCAGTTGGTGTGCTCAAGTGGTTTCTTTATGTCAATATTCAGGTCCATATTACTGTTAGAACATTATTGTGCGAATTTTTTGGTCCTACAATTACTTTGGCAAATATTGAAGTTACAAAAGAGCTTCTTTAATAGGTACACTGACAATATATATGCTACTTTAACATTTCATCTTCCTCTGCTTGGTGAAAAACAGAGAATTGAATAAAAGTAAGATCAAGAGGATCACTAATATGTCTGACTACCAATTATGTTTCGTCTTGCCCGTGAGACAGAAGGTCGATATGGAAGGACAAGTGTGATAATTAAGTTGGCTGACACTGGTAAGATCAAGAGGATCTTCACAAAACATACATATTAGACTCTTTTGCTCCTCACTCAATTTGTTTGTTGCTGTCTAAATGTGATACCTGGCCTTAATGTTAAGTTGAACTACACTCAGGGTGCAATGTGAATGATCTGAAGTTATAACACCAACACAACTATGTAAACGGTTGATTTAATTGCTGCCCTGTTTACATTTTCCCCTTTAGAAATGATCATAGGTAATAATTATATTGTATGACTCTTAACTAGGAAAAGTTTTGGTACGTCCGCGGGCGGCCGTGTATTCCAATAGACAATTTAGGAAATTATAAACAATGCATAGTGATTCTTAATTTAGAGAGAAATTAGCTCTAAAAGTTCCCAAAGACTTAGATAAAATAAGGATTAAGTCTTTTTTTGAACATATCCAAAGTTCATATATAAACTTGGACGACCATGGATCCCAGAAATAAAACTTAAAACGAATAATAAACCAAAGGATTCAATGCATACGATTAATTCAACAAACAACAAGGATGGTTCATCATCAATTCAAACGGGAGGGATGATGAGGCGAATCACACCGTTCTTGGCGATTGTTTTGATCCGACGGCTGGGAATATCCACAAGAGTGGTGAGCATAGCCACGTCACCAGAGTAGAAACGGGCAGCTGAGTCGTGGCTAACGGCAGGGGCTTGACCGGTCACCTTTACTCTCCCATTGTTGAAGGAGACAGTAAATTTTATCTTCGGGAACGCCTGGCATGTCTACACGCACGTATAGACTGCCGTTTTGGAGCTGCTTCGACTCATAAGCCATCTCCGATCCCTGGTTCACGCATGGGTGTGGCTGAATTACCGGACCGGTTAACGCCGGGTCTGTTCCACATATCGTAACAACAAATATTACGAAATTTGGCGTGAAATGAATGATAGGCTTCACCGACAAATCTACAATCCTCCGGGAATCATTGGTAACAGGATTCACAACATCATTAAAAACAGAATTTGCAAGTGAAGTCATGCTAATTGGTTTTCGATCCTCTTTTAAGTGGGCTTAAACTTGGGCTTACATTATTTCTTCTGAGAGGGCTACAGTCACGGGCCCATGATATGACAATTCGCAAAACAATCGGGCCTCATTTAATTTCAATGCAAAAATCGAAGAGGGGGAAGTATATATGTGATTACCATGGGGGTCCGTGCCACGATGACCTATGACCAGGAATAGAGAATGAAAATTAAACATTTTATGTATTTCCAAAAGTTTTTTTTTTTTTTTGGTAAAATGTATTTCCAAAAGTTATCGGGTGAAAATGACTTGTAAAGAAGAAATAATATAATGAAAGTGGCATCTCGAATAAAATTACCTTGTCGGTTTGGGTGTCTACGAAACACTGAAACAAATAAAAACTAGTTCAGAAAAGACACGGATTTTCAATTTAAATGACCGAACAAAAGCATTTTAAAAAGGTTTTGATATAAAGTTGCAGGAAGGGACTTGTGGTCAGCCCCGGTCCAACAAAAATGGTGGTTCGAGACAAGATAAAAAAATGTGGTTATCTGTAAATTACCAATTTTGCAGTTAAACAAAAAAAATTTCTATTTGCATTTCTGAAAAAATACAGCAAATCGAAAAAAAAACAAAACATTATTTCTGAAAAATAATCCTCTTTACATTTTTTCCTAAATAATTATGTGACACAAACCAATTGTTTTTTAATTACAAAATAATATTTTAAATAAAAACATGGTGTTCAAATTTTGTGCATTATATATTATTAACCTAAAACTAAATATGTGACCCATAAAAAAAAAAAAAAATGGTGGTCCTAGGCCATCGCCTAACTCGCCTGCCTTACGGGCCGGGCCTGCTTGTGGTATAAGGGTTTTGGAGAGGAGAAGTCTGAGAACGCCATCAGACATGTGGGAGGTGATGCCGGAAATTTCGCAGCATCCGCAGAGTAGTTCAGTTTTGGTGCCATAGTTCCTAGGAGAGGAGTCATATTTATGCTCTTTCGGTGCGTCCGCGAAGATAGCCACAGTTTTCTTCGACTTGTCAAGAAAATTACTGACGCGATCTGTTGGAACGCCAGGAAAGTCTATCCTCGTAAACAGTTCTTCATTCTCCAGAATCTTTTGCTCCGAGAACCCTTTTGGACCATTTTCCAAAAACGGGTTGTTGATTGCGTAAAATCCCTCTGTTCCATCAACACCAAACTTACTTATAAAAAAATCAGTGAAATAAAATAGCAAATGTATGTAGGATTTGAGGTTGATTAAGAATATACCATCAGATGGAGGGAGGGGATTAAGAGGCACGACCATATCCAAAGAGTGAAGCTCTCTCTCTCTCTTTTGTTTTGGAGATTTGAAACTTCAAAGGATGAGTAATGATTCTTTAACAAAAAAAAGGATGAGTATTGATGTAGGAGCTATCAAGTATATATAAAGGTTTCATATATAGTTTATATATATTTATTATACACATTGAAAGTTTTTAAAAAAATTTTGGTTTTAGTACAAATATATTTAATATACTCATATGCTTACGTAAAAACAAAAGACAGAAAAAGAGACAAATTAAACATGCATTTAGACTATGTACTATATATAAAGTAACTTACCAATTTTAGCCAAAGACCAACTTTTATGGTTTGAATAAGATGTGAGATATTTTCTGTGTGACCAATTTAAAAATATATGCTTATATTAAATAGATGTGTAAAAAAATTTGTGTATGATTATACATCTACCAGATATAGCCTATGCACATAGGGCTATGCATTCATTATATCATTGGGTTTGAACTTAATTTGAAGTTACAAGTTTGATTGAACGGGCACTGGATGGAACCCCAAATCAGTAATTAATTTCGGTATGCTTTATACGGTCATAAAATAATCTTTTGTTTTGGGTTTTAATGTTAAGACTAGGATTGAACCCGCGCTAATTATAGCGCGGAGTAATTTTTGTTAAAAAAATTGTTTTGAAATTTAAAAAAATTACTTTTATCTGAAATTTATAATATAGCTAACTAATGATTATAGATAAAACTGTCAATTTGTAATAAATTGTCTATTTAACCCGTTTGCCATGATATAAAATATTATTCGGGCTAACCAGCAAAAACTTATAATCTTAAAAACATAACTCTAATATGCACTGTTAAATGACTCTAATTTTTGTGGTTAGTCTATGAATTCTTAAAAAAAAATAGTTTTCTTGTGTCTGACTTTTTATAAAATTAGTAAAATATTTTTTAATTTTTGTTTTGATATATATTCAAATAAAATATAATAAATTATAGTGAAAAATAT
>PKML01019364.1:447548-468548 GCA_002933935.1 Eutrema yunnanense | reverse complement strand
TTTTCACTATAATTTATTATATTTTATTTGAATATATATCAAAACAAAAGTTGAAAAATATTTTACTAATTTTATAAAAAGTTAGACACAAAAAACTATTTTTTTAAGAGTTTGTAAACTAACCACAAAAAACTATAATCATTTAATGGTGCATATTAGAGTTATGTTTTTAAGATTATAAGATTTTTTGGGTTAGCCGTAATAATATTTTAGTTCACTGCAAAACGGGTTAAATAGACAAATCATTACAAATTGATTATTTTATCTATAATCATTAGTTAGTTATATTGTAAAATTTAGATAAAAGCAATTTTCTTAAATTTCAAAACAATTTCTTTTTAAAAAATTACTCCGCGCTATAATTAGCGCGGGTTAAATCCTAGTTATGTGTATTTACATATTTTGACTTATTTATAAAGTATCAGTATATGGTACTTGCCAATAGGGATGTCAATCGGTCTGGTCCGGCCCGGTCCGGCCCGAAACCCGTAAAGCCCGCATATATATGAGCATGACCCGGTCTGAAATAAAATTGGACATATATTCTAAAACCCGGTCCGGTCCAGACAAGGCTCAATGGCTTTTCGGGCTTTACAAACAAAAAAATTCACAATTCTCAAAAGAAAAATAATTAAAACAAAATATATATATCAAAATAAATCTAAAATGTATTATATCAAATCTAATTAAATTTAAAAACAAAATTTTGACAAAAAAACAAATAAAATTCAAATAAATTGTATTACCAAATAAAACATAAAATCAAAACACTTCAAATCTATATAGTAGAGTTTAGATTAGAAACTCCTTCATCGTTTTCTGAATCCTCATCACCATCAAGAGCTACATATAAGAAAAAAATAAAATAATATTAAGCTTTTAGAGGTATAAATCATATAGAAATGTCATTGAAAGTTTATAGATAAAGATTTTTAAAATATGAAGTAAATATGGATGAATGATAATGGTACATGGATCATAAAATGTAAACCCATCCAACAAAGTGCATGTACAAATCAGTGCTTCAACGTTTCTTGGTAAAAGACGATTTCTATTTTTATCCAAGACATGCGCACCAATACTAAATGTAGACTCTGATGCCACTATAGTTATCGGAATGCTTAGAACATCACATGCAACACGAGCTAACTCACCATAACGTTGTGACTGGCACTTCTACCATTATAAAACATCGATGTCTTCATAAAAAGTCAATTCCAACATATATCGTCTTCTAAGTATAACGTTAATTTAGACTTTTTTTTCTTCTATAATGATACGCTTTGAAATCATATGATAAACGAACCCAAATTTAATAATACATACGTAATCAAATAGTTACGGGCTTTTCGGGCCAAGTCCGAAAAACACACTAGCCCGTGATCATTAATTGAATGTTGGACTTCAGAATCTTTGTTATCCATTTATTGCTCTTCAGTCATGCCGCAATGATTAACTAAACAACTTACATCGTATCTGAAACTAATGAAATATCGTTACGTACAACATAATTTTAATTACACAAAATATTACCTCTAGTTTAGATAACAAAGCGGATCTTTGATATGCTCAAATTAATACCCTAAAAGTACTAAAGCAGTAGTTATAGTATAGCTAGGGATCGAACCACAAAAACTCACATAGATGCACAATAGATTGTATTGTATCGAATTAAGCTAAGCCATAAGATGTAATTGAAAGCAGTGCAGAAATTAAAAGAGTTGTAATTCATTTGGAGGAAATATAGGCCCAATGTATTTCTCAGGAAATCAATGAATGCAGATAAACTAACTAGCAGGCTTCAGATTTAGCGTAGTTTTTGAACTCAATCACTAAGGTATAATTAACCAACTCTTTGTGAATCATAAAGTCTAAATCACCTTTAATATCAGGTTTGATATGTTCACAAATCAATTAAACCAAATCTCTTTGCGAATAATCAATTATCCTAAGATCTAAGTTCCAGATTCGTCAACCTAGAATTAGCTTTGAACACAACCTATGGTGAAGAACTAATTCAGATGGTGAATCTTATAAATTAATCAACCTAGCATTCAGAGAAAACCCTTATGAGAACCCTGAACCTAAAGTGGATATACTCAGACATGGAGAATGAAACAATCAACATAACTGAATAAATCATCAATAAAATAGAAAGAGTAATAGAAAGAGTAACAAGAAGTTTTGAGATCTGATCTCGGACGAAGGGAGATTCAGACTTGTCTCTCTCAAACCAAAGTAAAATAAAGCACAACCAACAAACTGGCTGTAAAATCCCTATATGTAACCTAAATCACGAGTTGTGGTCTTCTTGTAATTATTAAAGACTTCTGGACCAATTTTCAATTCTTCAACTCTTCATTAAAGTCGCATGTCGTGTCAGCCTCGATCAGTATCGATCGATACCAGGGGGTATCGATCGATGCTTGTCGTGAAATCAGGTACTCAGCAACACGACTTCAGCTTTTGCTCCAAACTGTTCCAGAAAGCTCCAATAATTCCAATAATGCTCCAAACGTGCTATAACCTGTAAAAGACTCTAAAAGACTCCAAAATAGACTAAAGACTCTATAAAACGGACTTATATCATGGCTTAAAAGGGGTAAAAACCATGATATATCAACTCCCCCAGACTTAGCCTTTGCTTGCCCTCAAGCAAATAGAAGACTAAATCAGAGAAAGAGGTTTGAAAACGCGGAGACTCACTTGTTCACGAACCATCGAAATGACTTTTATCCCAAGTATCCAAATGTCACCAAATCAGCTTTTGATCTAACCACCATGTACTTCTCCGTAGACATTCGCAGCTTTCCCAGACTCCACACATTATCCCACAGCATTGTTCAAGTAAAACCCTCATCGCCAGTTTCATCGCTGCAGCCAATGTTCAAGAACCTTCTAGATTCTTTACCATACGATATCATGACAAGGAACCACCCTTTTTCACACTTTTTGTATCAATTTCTCTCCCCCAGACTTATTTCTTATTATGTTCCTTGCATTTACATATTAAGGTTTGAGACGCGAGTATTGATGGTGTTAGCCACCGAATCCCCGGTTCTTCCCTCATAAGTAATCAAAGGTGTAGGCGAATAATGGTATCACAGGAAATTTTTCTAACCTCGCTTTCACCTTTGTGTGATCATTCCCTCTTCAGTAGAATAATGGGATCCTTGGAAACTTTCCTAGCCCTCTACTCAGAAGAAAATCATTTCATCTTTTAATGCATCTTATTACTTGTAACAGGGAGAGAAATACCATTATCTTAAACATATGGGTTCCTTTGTCATATATGAATGATGAATCAAGCTCTATGAACACTAACCACATCGATGAAGTGCAAAAATTGGCTCAGGCTTCAGAAGAACTATGCTGGAGACATGGATGTTTTCTAGTCAACTGGTCAGTCCTTGGATTTTTTATTAGTCGATCTAGAACTGATCCTGTAACACTGTGCACTCAAAAACAAAATCAACTCAATACGTTCAAGCACATGATCACTATCTCCAACAAGTTTTGACTCAATAAAACAATTTTGACTCGATAAAACGACTGACTCTAAGAAAAACAAACACAATGTCAGCAGACACCTCCCCCAGACTTGAACAACACTGTCCCCAGTGTTATCTAGGCTAGAGTCAGTGAAAGAAAACAAAAGAACAGAATAAACTTAGGAAAAACAAGAAGTTACCTTGCTGGAACATTGAGTATCGATCGACACACAACCTGGTATCGATCGATACCAGACTTAAATCGATATGAACCTGTCTCAATCGTGTAGGGTATCGATCGATACTAGCCAGTATCGATAGATACCAAGGCTTCATATCGGGTTCTGCTCCTTGTTTATCCTGACACAAAACAAAAAAGAAAAATAAAATACTTATATATATAGACTCACCACTGGGTTGCCTCCCACCAAGCGCTCGTTTTACGTCATTAGATTGACTGTAACGTCCTCAGACAGGATAAGAATGCGAGCTTGCACCAAAACATGCTCCACAACTCGGCATTGCTAGCTTCAGAGTTCTGCTCAACATGCCTTCCACAAACTCCTTTCCTTTCTCTTTCAGCTCAGAAGTAAGAAGAACTCTAGCCTTAGAGAATGGCTTCGAGGCTCCTTTACACCTCACCTTGTACTCAATCGAATCTCCATCACACTTCTGAGGGATCAAAGTGACATGGGGATTCTCGACTCTTTTGCTCTTGACTTTCTTCTTTGTTGCCTTGGCCTTCTTGACAACTTCCTTGGGAATGCTGGGTGATTCAGCTGAAACGTCTGTGATAGTGGGTACGTCAGGAGGTTCTTCCAAAGGATCTGAAATCAACGTCGCTCCTATTACAACATCGATGCAAGAGATACGTGTGGGAGTTCCTCTAGAGATGGCTTTGTAGTACACCTCCTTGTCAATGTATGAGAATGAGATGTGTTTGCTGGGTGTGTCCATAATGGCACCAACAGTAGCCATGAACGGTCTTCCGAGAATCAACTGCGTACGAGATTTTGCATTCATCTCTACAACCTGAAAATCAGTAGGAACCAGGCAATCTCCTATTGTGATCATCAAATCAGCGATTGCCCCATATGGAAGAGAGGTGGAATCGTTCGCGAACGTGATAGATGTCTTTGGAGGTTGAATATCAGCTCTCAATCTCTCTGCAATTGCCCTGGACATGACATTGACGCAGGCTCCTGAGTCAAAGAGAAACTCTTTGAATTCAACTCTAGAGATAGAGCATGGAACTGAGAAGATCCCTGGGTCTTCCCTCTTAGTCAACTGTCTCAGTGGAGGTGTACCTCTAGCCTTAATTAAGAGTGCCTTAATCTCTTCATCAGTTTCTCTGCAATCTTTGAAGTGACTTAGCAGAGGACGGCACTCTAGAGCTTCTTCAAAGGTTGATTCAGGAGAAATCCTTCGTACCATCTTCTCAAAGCCACGCAGCTGCTTTGGAGAAATGGGATCTCTGAGGTGTCGAGGAATAGGATTTAGCTTCTTGGGCTTGCGAACTCTTTCTTCGATCAACTCAGGTGTTTGCACAATTTTTGGCTCGATCTGCGAGGGGTATCAATCGACACCAGGTAGGGTATCGATCGATACTACTGCAGTTGAATCGTCCCTGGCAGATACATCATCATTAGAAGGAAGATCCACATTCTGCTTATCCAGCAAAGTGTTGCATCTAGCGTCCTCCCATTCCTTCCGTGTCATAATATGAGGCATATGATAAGGTATCCTGGGTATATACACTCGTTCTGCAACCACTTTAGGCACCACAGTCGAAGTCTCAGTTGTCTCCTCAGAAATCTCCTCAGTATCGATCGACACCAATGGGGTATCGATCGATATACAGGTTTTGGAAGTATCCCGTTTCAGAATTGTAACTAGCATCGATCGACACTTGGGGGTATCGATCGATGCCTTGGCGATTTCAGGATCCTCATCGAAATTTTCTGCACTTGAGAAGATCGCATTGACGTGTGGTCTTGGATTTTCAGTTCTCCCTGGAAGAAAACCTTCCTGCCTCTGCACAGCTGATGCGGTCTGAGCGACCTGAGTTTCCAGCTTCCTCTGACTAAGGTTGACAGCTTCAATCTTCCCATTCAGGTGGTCAATTTTCCCATTGAGATCAGTGTACAGATGGTCAATCTTCCCATTGAAATCCACTTGCAGTTTTTGCTGTCCCTGAAGAATCTGCTCAAGCATGGATTCCATCTTATTATCCTTAGACTTTGGAGAGATTGGCTGGTACGAAGAGTTCCCGTAATTGCGATTGTTGTTGTTGAAGTTTCGGTTGTTGGTGTACCCAAATTGCTGACCCTGAAATCCAGAACCACCAACGTAGTTACAATCCTCAATTTCATCTCCACTGATATTATCGACTCCATCAGCAAAGTGTACAGTCTTCTTCGACTTCCCAATCAAAATATCCAGCTTGGCTTGAACTGCAGCAATCTGCGATCCATCCATTCCTCCAGCTTGCTTCTTCCTCTCGAAATCAGCATTCTTGGTGCTATTGCTAGACGCCAAGTTCTAAAATCAGCACGACTGCATCATCTGGATACCTGGTGTTGAAGTTCCCATTACTCGCAGTATCCAAAGCCATCTGGTACCTCCAATCGATCCCTCTGTAGAAGGTACCCAGCAGCTGAACTTGATTGAACCCATGGTACAGACAATCTCTCTCATATGATTTGAAGCGAATCCAAGCAGTCTTGAGTCCCTCTGTTGGACCTTGAGAAAACTGAGAAATTTTGTTCATGAGCTCTTCGGATCTCGCGTCATCATAGAAATTGCACAAAAATGCATTCTTCGTCTCATCCCATGTAGTTAGCGAACCAGGAGCCAACTGCTTCAGCCAATAAGCAGCATTTCCACCAAAAGAGTATGGGAAAAGTTTGCAGAATAAGAACTCATTGGGCACTCCATTGTACTTCATACCAGTGACCAAATCCTCGAACCTTTCGATATGATCCATGGGATGCTCATGAGGTAGGCCATGGAAAGGACTCTGACTCATGAGAGCATAGTACGCAGGCTTCAGCTCGAAATCGTTCCTCTGAAAAGTTGGGATGCGAATCGCAGATCGATTGGCCTAGAACTGATCAGGTCTGTTGTGCTCGCCAAGTGTCCTAGCTCGATCACCTGCAGCATTTCCAACGTTGGCGCGTCCAACTGGCGCGATAATCTCAATAACAGTAGCAGGGACAACGACGTTTCCAGCTTCATCAAGTCGCTGCCCTCTCTCATTGCACACATGACCCTCTTGGTCTCTCAGAACTCCAGCTTCATCAGCTCTTAAAACCACTGGGTTGTTCATCCCTGATGTCTGCTTTGTCTTTCTGTTTGTGCGTTCCACAAGTGCTAGCTGTTCCAATGACAGTTCAACTAGCTGAGTGCTCTTGTTGCTTCTGGTTTCACGAACATGCATACACCTGAAAACAAAACACTAGACAAGACACGTAAGTAACCAAAAAAATACGTTGAGTATCGATCGATACCAAGTGGTGTCGATCGATATCAACAAAAGAAGACGACGAGTATCGACCGATACTACAGAGTATCGATCGATACCGACGAACTTAGTCGAAATTCTCAAACTAAAATCTAATGGCGAATTGAGTCCCCGGCAACGGCGCCAAATTTGATATGCTCAATTTAATACCCTAAAAGTACTAAAAGCAGCAGTTATAGTATAGCTAGGGGTCGAACCACAAAGACTCACAGAGATGCACAATAGATTGTATAGTATCGAATTAAGGTAAGCCAGGAGATGTAATTGAAAGCAGTGCAGAAATTAAAAGAGTTGTAATTCAATTGGAGGAAATATAGGCCCAAAGTATTTCTCAGGAAATTACTGAATGCAGATAAACTAACTAGCAGGCTTCAAATTTAGCGCAGTTCTTGAATTCAAATCACTAAGGTATAATTAACCAATTGTCGTTGCGAGAATTATCTAAATCTAAATCTTAGGAATTCCAAATCTCTTTGCGAATCCTAAAGTCTAAATCAGCTTTAATATCAGGTTTGATATGTTCACAAATCAATTAAACCAAATCTCTTTGCGAATAATCAATTTGCTCACATAAAGTTCTATCAGGTAATTAATCGCACTGTCGTGCCTAATCAATTATCTTAATATCTAAGTTCCAGATTCGTCAACCTAGAATTAGCTTTGAACACAACCTATGGTGAAGAACTAATTCAGATGGTGAATCCTATAAATTAATCAACCTAGCATTCAGAGAAAACCCTTATGAGAACCCTGAACCTAAAGTGGATCTACTCAGACATGGAGAATGAAACAATCAACATAACTGAATAAATCATCAATAAAATAGAAAGAGTAACAAGAGGTTTTGAGATCTGATCTCGGACGAATGGAGATTCAGACTTGTCTCTCTCAAACCAAAGTAAAATAAAGCACAGCCAACAAACTGGCTGTAAAATATATAACCTAAATCACGAGTTGGGGTCTTCTTGTAATTATGAAAGACTTCTGGACCAATTTGCAATTCTTCAACTCTTCATTAAAGTCACATGTCGTGTCAGCCTCGATGAGTATCGATCGATACCAGGGGGTATCGATCGATGCTTATCGTGAAATCAGGTACTCAGCAACACGACTTCAGCTTTTGCTCCAAACTGTNACATAATATATTTTATAAAACTAAAATTTTATTGCATTTTATGAAATTTAAAACGTACAAAATATTGTCGAAGTTTCAGGAAGAAGAAGTTTAGAATTTTAGAAACTTAAAAAAAAATTAATATGTAAAAATTCCAATTCATTAATATGTAAAAAAAAAGTTTATAATTTTATAANATTTTTTATTAATAGTATGTGTTTTCTTTGTTTATTTTTCTTTTTAGGATGTCAATTTATTGTTTTATTGCTATTTTATAAAAGATGAATTTTTTTTTTCATTTTTTTAAAAAAAGATTAAGATAAAAAAATTTAATCTAAAAACAAATTTTTTTTTTTAAGCGTTGACTTTTCAAACCTCAGACAGATTTTTCAGAAACGACGTCAGATTGAATATTTCCATATTTTTATATTTCCTAACCATGTTACTATATATTTCCATATCTCCTAATGATGTTATAAAGTTACCGACTCAAAATCCTATATATAGATGCATAGGTTCACAACTTTTTATCATTCACCATTAAGTATTCCTAATTCCTAATTTTCATCCATCTCCTCACAAAGAACGAACGATGTCGACTTCAAAGAAAAAGATTGTTTTGAAGAGCTCAGATGGCGAGACCTTTGAGGTTGAAGAAGCGGTGGCTCTCCAGTCACAGACCATAGCTCACATGGTTGAAGATGACTGTGTCGGTAACGGAATCCCTCTTGCCAACGTCACCAGCC
The DNA here is from genome assembly GCA_002933935.1 of Eutrema yunnanense. NCBI lineage: Eukaryota > Viridiplantae > Streptophyta > Magnoliopsida > Brassicales > Brassicaceae > Eutrema > Eutrema yunnanense. Next base: position 459,674 of record PKML01019364.1, on the reverse strand, counting down.
AGATCCTCTCCAAAGTGATCGAGTATTGCAAGAAACATGTCGTTGATGGTGATTCGTCTTCTTCCTCCGAAGAGGAGCTCAAGAATTGGGACGCCGAGTTTATGAAAAATATGGATCAATCCACCCTCTTTAACCTTATTATGGCTGCTAATTTTCTAAACATGAAAAGCCTTCTTGATCTCACTTGTCAGGCAGTCGCTGATATGATCAAAGGTAAAACTGTTGAGGAGATTCGCACTATTCTCAACATCGAAAACGATTTCACGCCCGAGGAAGAAGCACAGAATCGCCAAGAAAACCCTTGGGCTTTTGAATGATCAATGTGGCCTCTTTCTTCTTTTTTGACCTAATTTTTTTTTTTTTTAATTTCACGATGTGGTTAGCCTTATTTGATTGAATTTACAAAGATTGATCAACAAACCTGCAGTGATATTTCTCTTCTGCGTTTGATTTTTAAAAAGTGATGATTTTTGTCTATAGATATTCTTATGCTCTCTTTTTTTTTTTTGAAAGATTTCTTATGCTCTCATATAATAAATTTCCTTCGACTAGATGATCATATAGATTATATAAATCCTAATTAGCTCAATATAAAAAAAAACAAATAAGCAAAACAGAGGAAAGCCAAAAACAGAGACGATGCTTGTGTTGCTCTGTTTACTTTACTCAACTTGTTGCAAATCCTTCTTCTCAAAATATCTCTTTCTGGTCTCCGTTTTCGCTTCTTCTCTTTTCCTCGTTATCTCTCTCATCTCTTCTTTGTACCGTTCTTCTATCTTCTCTAACTCCACTCTTAACCTCTCATCTTCTTCATCCAAGCTTCCTGGTTTCTCTGCTTCTTGATCTCCTGTTGTTGTTACTACGGTCGACTTTGCCTCGTCATCGGATCGTGGGAAATAATCCGAGGACAAAGAGTGACTAACGGATTCACTACCTTGAGATATTGCACCATTTTGACGATGATCCTTTGAGCTCTGCTTCCCTTGCGGATGAATAAGATGTTCGATCGTGACATCGGTTTTCCAACTCGGTATCAAATTGACGAGTAATATGTCGATCAATTCCGCTATAAAATTTACGTTTTGATCTGTCAATTCGAGCTGTTCGACCATCTCACTCGATACCTTAGAAGCAGTGTCGCCTTCTTGATAGAATAGGAAATGAATGTTCCTTACTCGTCCTACGCCCACAGAATAAGCAACAAAAACTAATCAAGTTTGGTTTCACGCAAAAGAAACATAGACTATGATTAGTAAACAATAATGTAATAGCTAAAATACTTACCATTTTCGTCAACTATACGAAGAATTAGCGAGACAGAGTTTTCATCATTCTCTTCACCTTTGAGGACAAAGAAGTTGCCTCGCTTTGTCCGTCTGACCTCAATACACTTGGATCCTGAATTGTTGCTTGAAGTAACAATAGGAAGGTTATTGTCCTCGTCAAGATCCATCGACATTGGTTTAATTAGAGAGTTCAGAGGTCCTTCAGACATAAGACAACGGTCTCCGAATGAACCTTCTTTGGGCATTACAATGTCGGGAAGCGGTAACGGGATGTTCATAGCTAAACCATTCACTTGGAGAAAAGAATCCATTAGAAGCTCCTTCGCTGATAACCTTTCGGAAGCAGGCAATAAACATTTTTCGATAAATTTCATTACTTCCGGATCTTTAACCTTAGAGAGTGAAGCCGGTTTTATACCCTAAAATAAAAAAAGACTCACCGCAGTAAGTAAGTTTTGTTCGATATAATGTAGTGGAAACTATGGGAAAATGTCAAACTTACCGATGAAACTTTCCTGTAGATCTGAGCAGAGTTTCTACATTCACAATAAGGATATTCAAAAGTAACCATCTCCAACATACACATTCCAAAAGAATATATATCAGCAAGCTCGTTGTAGTTCTCATCGTAAAGCTCGGGCGCCATAAACTCGGGAGTTCCTGTTGGATATAACAATCTCATCTTGATCCGAAAAAAAGAAGAGAAAAAACAGAGAATTTTCAAATTGTAAAAAGAAAATCATACCAATCACACTATTGGCATTAGCTTTCTCCATGACAGTAGCTAAACCAAGATCTCCTATTTTCACTTCTCCATGGTTACCATTGATAAAAATGTTATCGCATTTGATATCACGATGTATAATCGGTGGTTCTTGACTATGAAGATATTTCAACCCCGCTAAAATCTGTCTCGCCCAACACTTCACAGCCTTCATATTCACCGTTCTATGTTTCTTACGGTACCTTCAACAAAAACCAAAAATAAAAACACAAGACTTTCTTTAAACAAAACTCGAAAACCACAATTTTGGCAACGACATAACAAAATAGCCAAAAAAGGAGCAAAAGAGTGATTAATACATACTGTCTGAGACTTCCTGAAGTGAACAATTCAGTGATTATATTAACCGTTTTGTTCTTGTCATCGATCCACGAGTTATAAAACTTTATGATGTTATTGTGCTTCAAAGATTTCAAAAGCCGCACTTCTGAATATAGCCTCTCTAGACAATCTGGTGATTGCAAAAGATCATCGATTCTTACTTGATTCCAAGCGACTTCGATACCATCTACTTCGTCGAATCCCTTATAGCTGATTATTTTTGAGAAAAGAGTTAAAGGAATGGTGAATTTAAGATTCTCTCATAGCAACCAAACACAATCTCTGATGTCAAATATTACACAACATGAGATTGCAAAACAAAAAACAGAGATTATGTAAAACCGCAGAAAAAGGGATACACTGTCTTGAATGCGCCTTTTCCTATCACTTCTTTGTACTGAAAGGTTACACATTTTAATTGGTCAAGAAATTATTTTTGAGAAAACAACAAAAATTTGGTCGAACCTAATCTTTTGTAACATATTACGAATCATTGAAAGAATTATACAAGAGGTTAAGATGAGTTAATTACCCGGATATATCGACAAGTTGGGTCGATTTCAAGAACTTCTGGGTCAGGAGGCTCTACAATTGCAGAAGCATCCTCTGAACCTTCCATGTCTTATTAGTATTCTTCAACTTCAGAGTTCTATAACAAAAAAAAGCAAAACACATACCCTTAGATTCCTCTTTGAAGACAAAAACAAAAACCTGTAACCGAAAAAAACTTAATTAAGCTTTGATACAATCCTCCTATATCCAATTTGAGACAAAACACCAACAAACGATTAATTAACTTAATCAAATATTATTGACCCAAAATTTCATATTGTTAAATCTCACAAGTGACCTAATCTCGACAAATCAAATTGCGTCAACGAACATCCATCACGTAATAGAATTATAGAAATACCCAATAACAAATCATGTGTATGGTTACGAAAAAAAGGCAAAGAATTTCGTCGAATAAGAGCTTCAAATTTACCTGGAGGATGAAAGTTAATTCTATTAACGACAACTATGGAGGAAAGATGGAACCCTAATTAGAAAAAGAAAAAAAAAAATTTGATGAAGATGCAGAGACAAGAGAAAAATAAATATATAATTGTAGCTTATCAAATCACGAACAACAAACTGATTTTATCTCTTTGTTTTTTTTATATAACAAAAATGGGAAAAAAGCAATTTCAAGTCCTCCAAGAAAATAGACTACCCAAGTAATTTATACAAAACCATCCACAATTCCTCATGCAATTTTTTTATTTTATTTTTCAATTTAAAATTCGACTTATTGATCTACATTAACTTAGGATAATAGTTAAATACGTTTTCGTTTTTGGAGTCGCTGATGTATTTTACAGATGGCATCTAATCATTGGAGGTTATCAACCAACTGCTGACATGAAAATATTCAATGAATATTTTTTCTGATAATATTTCAAATGGGATATTGTTATTTGAGTTTTAATCAATCACGATTTACTTTGAAATCCCTTCTGGTGGCTTTTAAGTTTTGTTACCTGATCGGGTATCTGAACAGACAAATATTCGCTTTTACATAAATTAAAAAAACTAGGAAGTTTGATTTTAAATTTTTTTTTTTTGAATTACCAAAGGTTCTGGGCCAAGATCCGAGATCAGAACATTTATAAGGTCTCGTCCCAAGCGTCATTCGATCATGTGACCTTTAAGCTTTGTCTTTGGTAGGCCTATCAATTTGATTCATTACTTGCGGGTTCCGTCCCGTTTAACCCGCCGCGTTGCAGGTGCGGATCGAGAAATTTTCAATTGTAAAAAAGCGGAGCAGGTGCGGGTCGAGATTTTTAAAATGCGGGGCAGATACGGGGCCCGCAATTTTTGATTCATTACCCGCAATTTTTTAAATTTTTATAATAAATAATATTTATGTACTAAATACTATTAAAATGTTGAAATATTTTGTAATATATATAAATAAATTTATTGTTTTGTTTATTTTTCAGAAAATTATGAATTTATGTTCTATCATATGAAATTTATTTTATTAAATATATTTTTTTTACTAAAAAACATTATAAATTTTTTATTATTATTTAAATATTTGCGGATTACCCGTGGGTACCACGAATCCCACGAATTCAAGCGGAACGGATGCGGGTCGAGAAATTTATGTTCATGAATTTGGTGAAGCGAGTCAAAACGAATCAAAAAAATTAATCTGCACGGGGCGGGTTTAACCCGCTTAAGAAGCCTAGTCCTTGGTACTTTTCTAGTTAAAATAACGTACTTGATTATTATTATTATTTTTTTTTAATTATGAGACAACGTTCATTGAAAGTGACTTCAACCGGCATGGTACGTGTCGTGTAAACTCCAGTGCCGTCTTTTAACACAAGCAAGTGGAGCAATCGAACAAGGCCCGACTTAAAAAAAAAAAAAATCTTAAGAAAATTTCAACTAGATATATATATATGAATTATTAGGGCCTAAATTTTCTAAAAAATTGTTTTATCATATTAGATATACCTTTAGTAAAATTTTAGAGCATGGCTTACAAATAGTTTGAGACGGCCCTCCGTGTAGCTAACCAAATAAATAATGGAAGGAATATTCAAACATCATATTTAATACGTAGATGCACAAATCAAGTAGTTTAGGTGTATTGATCGATGGAGATGCACAAACATCATATTTAAAACGTAGATGCACAAATCAAATAACATGTCACATACTTACATTTAATCGAGCAAATTAGATTAGAACTGCTCTGATTCGAAGTCTCATCATCAATCGTAGAGACGGACTTTGGCTTCAACATCTTTTTTTTTTTTTTTTTTAAAGTATTTGAATATTCATTAAAAAATGAAAAGGTTTGTAACGAGATACAAAAACGAAGAGTCCAGGAGATTTTCCCTGCCAAAAAAAAATAAAATACAGGGGAGAACCTATAGTGCTAATCGAGCAAAGGGAAAGAGCCTAGGCAAAAGTAAGCCAAGTTTGCATCAGATCACCAATGCTTTTGCGCTTCTTTTTTGCGAGGATCGTGTCACGAATAAGACGATCAATTGCCTTGAAGGTTACTTGCGGAGCCGTGGCGATGTTGTTGTGAAGCCTTGCGTTCCTCTCTCTCCATATGCTGTAGATGGTGGCTTGAGTTGCTAGTCTTCGAAGGACTCTTGGAGATGTGTTGTCCTTGTGTCCTAGCCAAGAAGAGAAAGACGTCCAAGTGTGAAAGAAGAACGTTCTGTAGCCAAGCCTGCGGATGATGAAACCCCAAATCTGTTCACTCACTTCGCATCTGAGAAATAGGTGATCGCGGGTCTCTTCATGATAGTTACAAAGACAGCAACAATTTGGGATTTGTATGTCCCATCTTGAAAGCCGGCTTCGGGTAGGAAGTCTATCAAGGTGAGCAACCCACATTGTGAAAGCGTGTCTTGGGATATGTCCTTTGAACCAGATATTAGCGGTCCAGGCTTGACGAGGAGCTCGTTCTCTGAGAGAGTCCCAAGTTAGCTTTGCCGAGAAGGAACGGAGGTCAGTCTCCGTCACATGCCATATGAAGGAGTCCTTCGCTATTGAAAGAGATGGAAGAGGTATAGATGATAGGTGATAATGGAGCAGCTCAGCTTCTCTAGATCTGGCGCCTCTCAATTTCCAGCCTGTTGGAGAACAAGCAGAGGATACCGAGGAGGACAGAGGCAAGCAAAGTTCCCGAGGACCTCTAGGACCAAACAGATTGATGAGGGGACCTAATGGAGTCCAATAATCGAACCAGAAGCTCATTGTCTCGCCATTGCCAACTATCCCTCTCAAGAATCGAGTAGCAAGGGGACGCAGATGAAGAAGAGATTTCCAAGTCCATGAGCATTGATTTTTGTCATCAATGCTCCAGAAGTTTCCATCCTTTATCCTGTTAGCTTTAATCCATTGGACCCACAAAGAGCTAATGTTGGAGAATAAAAGCCATATTAGACGCAACGAGAGGGCCTTGTTCCATATTTGGAAGTTCCTCAACCCTAGACCGCCTTCATCTTTTGGTAAGCAAATCGAAGCCCATGACACCTTTGCGACTGCTTTCCTTGAGATATCACCATTCCAAAGAAATCGGGAACATAGCTTTTCAATCTGTTTAAGGCATCCTTTTGGAAGGGTAAAAGTAGAAATCCAGAAGTTGACAGAGCCATAGATAACCGAGAGGATGAGTTCTTACCTGCCAGCAAAGGAGAGAGCCCTAGAGGACCAAGAAGTAAACCTGTTTGAGATCTGATCCAGTAGGGGTCTATAGTCACAAAACCGCAGTTTCCTGTGCATCAGAGGGAGACCAAGATATCGGATAGGTAGAGAACCGAGTTTGAAACCAAGGTTTGAAATACTATCAGTTTCAACCTGGTTCAAACCTGCGAATAAAGATCCATCTGGCTTCAACATCTTCTTACTGTTATTTTCCAAACGGGGACGAGTAGATAATCTATTATATAATAGTAGAGTTTTCTCTCAATCTAGGGTGTCCACCTCATCACCTCATTTACACAAAAAAAATTTAACATTAAAATATATTTAAAACATTCATTTAATACATGTCTATTATATTTATCATTATTTTTATTTTATACAAATTACAAAAATACAAAAAATTGTGTAACAAAATAGAAAAGTGATAATCCGATATTAAGAATCAAAAAAATTGTAATACTAATTGGATAAAAAAAATAATGAAATATTTTCTTGAAAATGATATATTGTTAGATTTTCAACCAAAAACTTTAATTTAATATTTATCCTATTTAAAATGTTAGAATTTGATTATGAAATTAAGAATGTAAAATAGATTTTACTACATATAATGAAAAAAAAATTATTCAATTTTACTCTGAGAATATATAATTTTTTATAATAAAATTTACATCATTTGAGAGTCACAAAAATACTATAAATTTGTGGTAAATATAAGTTTTTACAATTCATTTAACAAAGTCGAGAATATGTAAAATATGACAAAGATAAGAACAAATAAATAAAATTATAGATAAATGATAGTAGAGAAAATAAGCATCTTATTATATAAAGTAGAATCTATTATATAATAGAAGAGTTTTCTCTCAATATAAAATATCCACATCATCACTACAATCATCTATTAATAGACACGACTTATGTAAAACTCTAATATGTACTAATTAAAACTTCAACATAAGTATAACTATTATTATACAACTCCAAAACACACAATTACACCAACTAACGAGAAAAATATATAATATTAATTATGATTTAAAATTTGAACCGGCTATTAACAAAATTAGTATATGCGAATGCATAAGTTTGAAAAAAAAAATAATGAAATGAAACAAGTGAAAAATGACCATATAGTAAATTCATATTTGAAAATAAAATATTAAGATAAACTACTTAATTTATAGATAATCAACTACAATTGAACGGAAAATACATATAAAATGAGTTTATTATCATAATTAACAGAATAACATCTATAAATGGATACTCGATAAATTAATATCTCGACAAATCAATACATTTTTCGGACCCGAATTGGTTTCTCAGACAAATAAATATATCGAGGATTTTCAAAACAAAAACTTAGCCATTTACTAAATGATCGTCATAAATCGTGAAATGCTTATTACCCAATTTTTGTTAATGGAAGAAACTAAGTACCATTGAAGCCAATATAATAGACTATGAGAATCGTTCACATATTCTTGAAATAAGAAAGATGGAGAAGTTAAACCAACTCTTGCAATAACTTCACTCCAAGTTCTGGTGTCCTAAGAATTATCTTTGAAACCATTGAGGTTTCTATTAATCTACTTCTTCCCTCATTGTTCACAGATGAAATGGACTAAAGATCATGAAGAATTATCGCTATACTAACTTCACAAAATTGCTAAAACTCTAATATTTTGTGAAAATTTGATTGATTTTTACCTCATTACCCAGAACAAACGATGTGTTTATTTTGAAAGGATGTTCGTTGATCGCATCAGCTCCATCTAAAATCACAACGCCACATATATCGCAATCTTTCCCCTCCTATAAATCCAAAACAACACGCAAGATTTCAAATTTTGAACACCCGAATCTGGTAATGATAAGATACATAAAATTTTGAATTCTGAAATCAGACCTTGAGGTAGGTGCGAGCATCGATGAAGGAGTGAAAATGGCGGAAACAGATGTGAGAAGCGGAACCATGGCTACCAAAGGCGTTGAAAGTCACGGCGACCATCGAGGATCAGCTATGTGAGTGGGATTTGTTGGATTTTTAGAACCGAGAGAGGATATGTTCTTCGGAGATAGGGAACAAGGAAAAAATCACAGATCTTTTATCAGCTGTCTTTCACGAAGAAAGCAATACTTGGGCCAAAATATCTATTAGCATAAATGCCAAAACAGTAGAATAAAATCTCTATTAGAGGGCGTAACTAAAAACAACTTTAAACTATACATACATAAAGAGATAATTTTAAACTCTCAAATATGTACTAAAATCATTTATAATCAAATGTAAATGGTTTGTTTAGTTAATGTGTACATGGGCTGATGAGGTTATAATTGGCATCAATATAAACTATAGATTTCGGAACAGAAATATAATATTATACGTTCAACTAAATATGTAACTTATGAGAGATTTGAAATGGTGTTAAGAAAATATATATAAAACTATAATTAGAATCACTCAGTAATCAAATACTACATATAAACACATAAAACAAAAAAAAAAGAATAATATTTCAACATAAGTAAACAACATAGTTAAAAGAAAAAACAGTTGTTATATACAAACACTAATAATGAGAAATAACAAAACACACGTATATACACACAATGCAACTATAAACATAAACCGACTATTAAATTAAAATTTGAAATTAAAAAAAAAAATTGTTTCCTGAAAAATAGCATATAAACAAATTTATAAAACATTAATGTAAAATAAGCCCGCGCGAAGCGCGGGAGTCAATCCCTAGTATATTAAAAGAGGAACATTTGAGGCTTATGTGGCATCTCGACATTTTGTTGAGCTGTTTTTGATAATTTTAATTCACATTTTTTTTTTGAATTTATTAGTAAACCCATTATTTTCGGTTTTAGTTAGTTTCAAAGTTTATAAATTCGTAGTGTTACACTATAAACTCTTTATGTGGAGCGTTTTTGTGGAAAGGTTCTCTCGAGGGACATCACTCTGTCTGTGTTGCCTGGGACTCAGTCACTCTCTCAAAACCAGAAGGAGGTTTAGGGATTCGTGATCTTCAAACCTGGAATAAAGCTTGTGCCTTAAACCTTATATGGATCCTCTTCTTCAAACCTGAATCTATATGGGCCTCTTGGTTCATCAAGGAGGTCCTCTCCGGTCATCTAAGCAATTTCTGGTCCCTGAAAGCAGAGCCGGTCCTGAGATTTCTCAGGCTAGAAGCTGGAAATTTTTTTTGGCCCCTTAATCATTTATATAAAAAATGTTTTAACGTAAAAAAAAAACACCAATATTAAAACATAGAAAATATCAATACATTATTTCTGAAATATTTCCTTTTTTTATAAAACAAGTTTTAATAAATAAGATAAAGAAAAGAAGAGAAAGTCTCGAAAGAAAAGAAAGAGAAAAAAAAATACAAATGTTAGCTTGAAGAGTCGAACTTGCGACCTAGTCTAACCTATAACAACATTGTAAACAATCTCCTCTAACTTATCCTCTAAAATATTGGCCTTTGGAATTTCTTTTATGTTACCGGCCCCGAAGCACATGCTTCATGGGCTTCTACCCAGGCCCGGCTCTGCCTGAAAGAAAAACAGAAACATTCTTGGTTAACAAATAAGCTTATGCGGCTTAGACCAACCATTTACCCTTGGATTAGATTTATAGTGGGTGATGGAAAAACCTGCAGCTTTTGGAAGGATAATTGGTCTCCTTTTGGTAACATCAGTCTCTTCCTAGCTTTAGATTCATCCTCTCAAATTGGCATCCCTCAATCTACCATCCTTAGCAATCTCTGGCGTAATGAAAGTTGGGTTCTTCCTCCGGCTTACACCTCTCAAATTGGCATCCCTCAATCTACCATCCTCTCAAATTCGTAGTGTTACTATATCACTTGCGGCTCACACCTCGATGCTAATAAATTTTGCTAATAAAGGGCAGACGCAAACCCATCAAATTGTAATCAATTTGAGGCAAATGAAACCCAAAAATGCATGCATGTGTCATGTGTGTATTTATTACACGTAGGGATGTTGTCAACACGGTTTGAGCCTTGCGTTAGTCCGGCCCTGTGCTAACCCGGCCCTTCGCTAACCCGGCCCTGCACTAACCTTGTAAACGGTAGAAAAAAAAAAGTTAGCCATGAACCCTGTAAACTGTGATAGGCTTTTTTTGTTTTTTTTGGAGTAAAATTAGTCTTTTTCTTTATAATTAGAACAACAAATTACATTTGTTTTTAATGTCATTTCATCTTTGATTCATTCAAGTTATTATTTAAAAAAGTAAAACAAAATATATTTTTTTCATTGTTCTAAAAAAAAAAATTTGGTTTATACAATTATGATTAATTTTAGAAAAAAAATCTTTTTTTTTGCAATATGAAATAATAATATTAAAAGTCGATAAACTACTCTCGCTTTGAATCTCAATGAAATATTTCCATGAACTATAACTTTTTATAAGAAATTTCATCATATAAATTTTTTTTTTGTCAACTATTCACCTATTACATCACATTTGGCTAGAACGGATGGTCCGTGGAGCATCCGCAACTAGCTCGGAATGACATACTTGGGAAAATAAAAAACCTCGTACTCGAGCCCCTTTTGCTAGAGCATCGGCACGAACATTTAAAACACGAAAGATAAGAGATAAACTAAAGAAAACAAAAGATTCTCTAAGGATCTTAAATGAATCAAATTCTGTCATAAAAGCTGGCCACTCCGTTGGATTCTCGATCATACTTACTAAGTCCGAGCAATCTGTCTCGAAATTCATCGAAAAAACTTGTCTTTCTATTAGGCATGCCATGGCCCAGAGAAGACCGTCCATCTCAGCGTGTAAGGCCGAGAGGCATCTGCGGCATCCTTGCTGTCCAATAAACTCATACCCCCTACTATCCTTAAAACACCATCGTAATCCGCTAACCGGTCCAATGTTGATCCAAGAAGCATCAATTTGACAAGTTGGCGTTCGGAGGACCAAAGAGGGAGCCGTCGTTCCGATAAGGTCTTGAGGTGCGCCATCCTCGTCTTCATCTTCATCTTCCTTTCGATTCGCAATCCTCCAACTTTCTGCTTCCAATGTCGCGTGTTGAAGGGTGTCTTGCGGGGAAATCTCTTTTCCGTTAAAAACCTTGTCATTTCTTGCTTTCCAAATATACCATAGTACCCAAGGATAAATATCCTTTTGCGGTTCGGATAGACCGACCTCTTTTGCTTTCCAGAAAAGGAAGCTCATATTTTGATAAATAGAAGTACTCGGGAAGAAACCCGGACGGGACGGAAAGTCCGATAACGCCCAGACCTGTAAGGCCGGGGGACATTCAAATAGGAGATGATTTATTGATTCTTCTGGGGCCCCACACCTGGGGCAGCGCCTATCAGTACCCATATGTCTATACGTGAGGTTTTGACATGTTGGAACACAACCAGAAAGCGCTTGCCACATAAAATGTTTGATATTTCTAGCCGTGCGAACTTTCCATACTTGGTTCAGAAGCATGGTAATGCTTGGTTCTCTTACTTCAAGATCAT